>KE505615.1:42752-54854 GCA_000441515.1 Elaeis oleifera | reverse complement strand
AATTATAAATTATAATGATTATAAATTTACATATTTTTTACTTCTTTAGTATAAATAAGTGTTATAAATTGACAATAATAATATTTTTATCGAAAGATAGTCTAGTAAAAATATCATATAAATATCATCTATTATCCTTTCATTCTTTATACTAAATAGAGTAAAAATTATTTCCATCCATCCATCCTTCTTTCATCCAATATATAAAGAATGGATACAAGATCCATCCATCCTCTTCTTATCCATCCATCCTCTTTCATCCATCCTTCATACCAAATGAAGGATTAAGCTTGACAATAGATTGTCGAGCCTATGACTGGCCTTATTGCATCAACACGATGCTTTTGCAGTTTAGTATTTGCGCTAGTTGCTTGATGTTCAAGATAAGGGATGTTTGACCACCTGATTTGACCAACATGATGGGTGATAAGATTAGGTTCTAATGATTTGTCCCACATATATGACCACATTGACATCGAAACTCATCTTTTCAAATGGACTTCCATGCTTTGAAAAAATCTTTACATTGCACTTGCAAAAGAATAAGGTTGCAGGCCTCATTTGTGGCAATCCACTTCTTCCTTTTGCATTTTGCACACTTCCAACTTTATTCAACTAATGCCTTTTAGATTTTTAGTTGATTATTAATTTTAATAAGTTCAGGATTCTATTTCTAGTATTAGTCTATTTAATTTTTTTATTTAAAAGTTGTTAGAATTTATGTCCGAATAGATCTTTGGTTTATGAGTTTAGCAGTGACGGAACCAAAAAATTATATTGGGGGGGAGGGGGGGGGGGCCGCAAACCAATTATAAACACACACTTTTTAATTCAATATAAATATCTAAATTATATGCAACAAAAAAGCATAAGATCATATTTTAACAAGTAAAAAAATTATAAGATGTGAAGTGAAAACATACCTAAAATTGAGATCGATGTTTTTTAGAGAAACAAAATCATCAAGTATTGAGTCTGAGTTGATAGTCTCAGTAATCTCTCTTTCAATACAATAACCATACTATCTACAAGAAATTCATCTTCCATTTTATTACAGAGTCTTGTTTGGACAATTTTCAATGTAGAAAATATCTGTTCACTAGTTGCCGTTGACACTGAAAGAGTTAAGATAAGACGAATCAATCTATCAACAAGATAAAAAATCTCAGACTTTTCAATTTCTACTAATTTCTTGCATAGCTCTGAAATAGAAGACAAAATTTGAAGTTATGGATGGCTGCAAGTTTAAATTCTGAAATGTTGCAATGAAAATCTCAAATTTATTATCTCTTGTTGAGTAAAATCTATAGGATAGTACTTCTCTACAAGAGTGCAAATGTCACCAATATTACAAGATTTATAATGATCTTTGGATCAATAGCAGCACTTAGTCTTAAAAGCTTAATTGCCTGTTCACTGAATCTAGCAGATAACTCCTATAATTGAACATCTATAGAAGCATTGAATATATCAAAATGGTAGTGATACTCTCTAGTGATTTTATCATGTTGGCAATGACCATGACCTCAAATATATGTGGCACCAAAATCAGAGACATCAATATCATATTTTTCAAGAATGATATAACTTCTTGTAAAAAGTTATTCCATCTATCATCTCTCAAATTTTAAATGAGTGCTTTTATACTTGAAATCAAATTCAAAGCATTCAGAATATCTAGGGACTTCTGCTATAGAGCTTGACAAAGGATATCAGTGATCCCCATAATTCTTTCATGAGATGCAAAATAAATACGAATTCAAAAGATATGACCATTTTATAAGTAGTACTAGCATCTCCTCGCTGAGAGAAAGTGGATCCATCCTTTATGATATCTTCAAGAATACAATAAGTAGCAACAAAACCCTTTATAAGATTGTATATAGAATTAAAATGAGAACTCTATCGAGTATCATCAGGATGCTTCAATGTGCCAATTTGATTAGCACCTCTTCTAGTTTCAAGTTCATCAAAATCTATCAATTGGGCAATTTTAGCAGCTTGTACGGCTTATAATTCATCATGACGTTTATTTGAAGAAGTTACAATATTGATGATAAAAGATAAATTTGAAAAGAACTCATGCATAAATGGACCTCTTTGGATGCAGCAACTAAAGCTAATTAGAGTTGATGAGCAAAACAGTGAATATGATATGCACAAGGATAATCATTAAGAAATAATGCTTGCAAACCTTTCCACTCACCACGTATGTTGCTAGCACCATCATATCCTTGACCACAGATGTTCTAAATACCAAGATTATGATGAGATAAAATCATTGATATTTCATACTTAAGTATAATCGTTGTTGTATCTCTGACATGAGCAAGATCAAAAAAATGCTCTTTTATGAACCCCTCTTTATCAATAAATCTCAGAATAAGAGTCATTTGTTCTCTCTTAGATTTATCACGTGCCTTATCAACAATGATACAAATTTAAATTTCAATATCATTACGAATCTTATTTTGACTTTACTAGCAAGAACATGCAAAATCTCCTTTTGAATTATCGGAGCAATATACATAGTCGTAGGTGGAGCATTCTCAAGAACAACATTGGCAACTTTATCATTATATAAAGCTAAAGTTAATCATTTTAATAAATTACCTCAATTTTGGAACTCATGGATTTGTCATGCCCTCTCAAAGCACACCCTTGAAGTGCAAGCTAATGAACAACATTAGTGGAAGTCTTGACTCGTAACCTATTATTTTCAATTTGAGTAGCAGTTTGCATGTGCATGATTTTATCAATATGATTGGATCGATTAATTAAATTTGAACAAGCTCTCACTGCATTATTATATGGTGAGCATGGATCATCCCCAATATGATTCAAAAAAGCACAATTCTTTATGTCATTAATTTTTTCCTATTTCTAAGACCTTAGATAGTAAACATATCCCAACCAGACCTTCCACATGCTTTTACATTAAAAAGATAATATGGCAAACAATATGCAGTGTCTTTAGAAGGAGAATACTCAAGCCAAGAAGAGAATTGTGTAAACCATGAAGCCTAAAAATGATGAGGGTGTTTTCAGATCCAGAAAATGGATAATTGGATAAGCGAATTTGATGTGGACCAGCCCTTAAATAGGCTCTATGTATTTCATCATGCTGATTCACTACAAGAACATAGCTTATTAGCGACGGCTAATCAGCCATCGCTAATAAGCATATTTACTGACAACTTATTATGATGAAAAAGAATCCATCATAATAAGTAAAAATATTATTAGCGACGATGATTTTATTATTAGTGATGGCCAAACCATCGCTAATAAGTTAAATTATTATTAGTGATGGTTTTAGTGATGCAATTTTATCATCGCTAATAATAAGTCGTAAAAAATCTCCCTGAGTCCTCAACGGGCTCACAGAACCCCCCGCCGCTCCCCTTTCTCTCTTGCCAGCTCTCTTTCTCCAGTCGCCCTTCTCTCCCGTCACACTGTTGGATCCCCCGACCTCCTCTCCCCAGCCTCGTGCCACCGTCCCCGCCTTAGGTCCAACATCCCACGTCGGATCAATGCTTTCCAATCGAGCCCCTTTCTTCCTCGATGCTGTCGGTCGCCTCTCAGAGCCGGCATCCCACCACCCAGCTTCCCTCTTCTTCCGTTCTCTCCTCTTCTTTCCAACCTTCGTGCCCCACCAAATCGCCCTTCTCCTTATCGGATCGATCGTGCCCTGCCTCCCCTTTCTTCCCTCGCCTCTCCCCTTGTTCCCTCGCTGCATTGCCAGAGCGCCGCGCCGCTAGACCCGTGCCCCCACCTCCTCCCTTCGGCATGCCCAACCATCGGAGCACCATGCCATCGGACCCACATCATCATTGGATTGCACAGGCGAGTATTATATGATGGCGACTGCGACATCGCCGTTGCCACACTCTATTTCCATCTTTTTAAATTTAAATATTTAAAATTAAATTTATCTGATTAATTTAAATTAATAATATTTAAATATAGATATTATTA
Organism: Elaeis oleifera; assembly: GCA_000441515.1. Lineage (NCBI taxonomy): Eukaryota > Viridiplantae > Streptophyta > Magnoliopsida > Arecales > Arecaceae > Elaeis > Elaeis oleifera. The sequence continues at coordinate 50,876 of KE505615.1, read as the reverse complement.
ATTTAAATATTAATAATATTTAAATTAATAATATTATTTAAATTAATAATATTATTTAAATTAATACTATTCTCGAAAGGTGAAACCACTCCGAGAAGCTCTACGACGAGAGTAGCCTTATTGCCTTCCATGTTAGGGGTTCGAGACCGTGTCACTGTCGGACTGGCTCTAACTCGCTCATCTACTCCAATGGCGATTGGAGCAGCTCGACGATTGGATTCTAGGCTTTAAACTTGATTCGAAGTCTAAAAAAATTTTCAGTCTGGACTCAAGAAGGGATATGGTCTGGCCCAGCCCAATCCATTTCTAACCCTATTTGTAATGTTGTTCGGTACTTTGAAACCTTCAGGATGGGATTTGTCTAGATATCATGCTGGTGTGCTCGTGCGACCTAGTCATCTGGCATGCCCCAAGTTCGCATATACAGGACATATGTCCCGACCATCTCCATTTGCAATGATGCTATGTACTTTAGAACTCACTAATTTAAAATTTAAAATATTACATTGCATATAACCATAGATCCATCTTTTGATTAATGTACATATTCTACGGTATCTATGTATTTATATATTTTTATATGAATGGAAGAATTATGTACATTGGTCAACTGATTGTTCAGTATGGATAGTTTGAAAAATATAATTAATTCTATAAATCATTATAGTAATCAAATGGTATGGTGAGGATTCGAGAAAAATTTGAGATAATATTTTTTTAGTTCTTCTCACACATCTTATACCATGTAGGAAGAACTAAAGGGAGATACTATCAAAATTTTTTTGACTCTTATTGTATATCGTTTAATTACTGTACTTAATCTATAGAATTAATATAATTTTGAATAGGATAGGACCTTCTATACCTATTAGTTAATGGTAGGATGCAATTATTATATAAGCCATTCAAAATATTAAAATAATCATTTAGCAATAATTTTTATTTGCATATGCAGAATCCTTAGGGAGTGCGCCAAGGACCATAGTTGGATGGACCGTCGAGTAGTTGACGGAATGATTTCTACTGAATACAAGGAGGGTATAAAGTACTTCTATGAGTATGCTTTTAGGAATGCGGTACTCTTACATCAAGGGCAGGCTCATTGCCCTTATAAGAGATGTGACAATAGAGAAATGCTTGATAGGGATACAATGAGTGTCCATTTATATAAGAGTGGATTTATGTCCAACTATAAGTATTGATACCTACATAGAGAGACGTGGAAGATAGTTGTAAGAGTTAAAAATGAGCAGGATATGGATACAGATAGAATGGTAGACATGGTTATGGATACTGCTGGTCTTGAATTTAATTAAGATGTGGAGGATGATCCAAAAACTAGCAGTAGTGATTTCTATTATATACTGAGAGATGTTGATGAACCACTATGATCGAAATGTGAAATACATACTGTATTATCAGTTATGTCAGAGTTATTGAACTTGAAGATCAAGTTTAATATGACAGTCAACTGTTATGATAGAATTGTAGCAATTATAAGAAAATACTATCGAAGAATGAAAAGCTTATTGGAAGTTTTTATACTTCAAAGAAAATGGTGAAAGGATTAGGCATGAGATATGAGAAGATAGATGTATATCGTAATGATTGCATACTTTTCTATAAGAAGGATCAACTGAAGAGCTCATATGATGTATGCGATGAGATTTGATTTAAGCTGAGATAAGAGGTAGGAATTAAAAGACATACCATATAAGGTTCTTCAATATCTGCCCCTTACTTCTAGGCTTCAAAGGCTCTACTTGTTCAAGAGTACTGTCGGATAGATGAGATGGCATAAAGAAAAAATTCACAAGTACTTCGATATGATGACTCATCCATCGGACAGTGAGGTATGAAAAAATTTGATGCTTGCCATCCTTTATTTGCTCAGAAAATATGCAATATCAGACTAGATCTGTCTACCGATGGGTTTACACCATTCAGTCATGCAGCAATTCTTTATTCATATTGGCTAATCTTTATTACTCCATACAATCTGTCATCTGTGATGTGCATGAAAGAACATAACATCTTTCTTATATTAGTCATTCCTAGACCATGGCACTCTGGTTAGAGCATTGATGTATATTTAAGATCTCTTTTTGATAAGCTGAAATTCTTATGATCTGATGGCATACATACTTTTGATGTATCAAAAAAGCAAAATTTTATGATGAAGACTGCATTAATGTGGACCATTAGCAATTTTTCTGCTTATGGGATGCTGTCAGGTTGGAGCACTCATGGAAAGCTAGCATATCTCTATTGCATAGAGAATACAAAAATATTTTAACTTGAGCATGGTAGTAAGCCTTACTGGTTTGATTGTCATCATCAATTTCTCCCTAAACATCATCCTTTTCGAAAGTATCGGGATAGTTTTAGGAGGAATAAAATAGGAAAGGATAAGGCACCCCCATGACTAAGTGGTATGAAAGTGTTTCAGAGGGTATCTCAAATGGATGAAGTCCAGCTTGACATACTATTTGACAAGCAAAATTTTAGAGGCTCGATAGAACTCATAACTAGATGAAGCGTAGCATCTTCTGAGAATTACCGTACTGGTCCACAATTTGATCCGTCAAAATCTTGACGTCATGTACATTGAGAAGAATGTCTTTAGTAATATTTTCTACACTGTTATGGATGTCAAAGATAAGATGAAGGACAACTCTAAGGTTCGAGCAAATATGAAGAACATATGTAAGCATCCTCTATTAGAGCTGGTTGAGGTGTTTTCAGAAAATTTTTGAAGCCAAAAGCAACTTATACCTTAACGAGGGAGCAGTTGAAGGACGTATGTGAATGGTGCAAAAATATTAAATTTTAAATGGTTATGCAAATAATCTAGCTCGATATGTCAATATCAAAGATTGCAGGTTGTATGGGCAAAGTGTCATAGCTGCTATGTCTTCATACAATGATTACTCTAATGGGCTTCGCATGATCTCCTTTCCAACCCTATATGGAGTTCTTTGACCGAGCTTAATGCTTTTTTGTGCTATCGAACTATCCACTGACTACATCTTCAGTCTTAAGGTTAGTAGTTTAGAGATTATATGTAAGTTGTAGAAGATATGCTCTCCTAGTTTCTTTGACTTCATGAAGCACCTCGTGATTCATTTGGCGTATGAAGCTAAGGTTGGGGACCAGTGCAGTACAGGTAGATGTATCCATTTGAAAATACATGCACAGTCTCAAGAAGAAAGTAAAAATAAGGCTAGATTCGAAGGTTCTATTATGGGGCTTACATAATTGAAGAATTTTAATTTCAGTCGATACTATTTTAACCCTAGTGTGTAGACAAAATTGACTCAAGTGGATTGAATGATGATGGTGGTAAGGGATTAGAGGTGGAGATCTCAATATTTACCTTTGCCGCTCGTGAATTTGAGCACGAGGTTCGTCGGGTATCAACTGATACTAAAATTTAATAGACAAAAATATATATTTTACTAAACTACGTGGAGGTCGACCCATATATTGAGTAAGTATCCATCACCATCTTAACTCTTTAGTTACTTATCATCTTATACTTATCTTATGCATGTATAAACAATATGATGAGATGCTGAGATGGAACAATCCGATTATAAGCAAAGAAGAAATTTTCACTCAGTGCTCATAGAACTTTGCAAATTAGTTCCATCAACTGCTAAGCAATCATTGTCATTTTATTATTTTAATTTCTTTCAATTTAGTTGTTTTATAATATGCAGGTCATGCAAGGGGACGAATTCATACCTAAGAAGTTAAGACCATTAGGTTACAGGCCAACAAAGTATGTTATATGTTATCATGGCTGTAACGTAAATGATTTTAGATTTTATATATAGCAATATGGATATCATAAGAGTATAATGAACAGTGGTGTATGTATAAAGGGCAACTGATGGGTAGAGGTAGAGAGTGACTACTATGAAATTCTCGAAAAAGTGATCAAGTTGACCTACTTTGGAGGTAATAGTATCATTCTATTTAAGTACCGATGGTTTGATACTGATAATTGTATGAAAGTTGATCCATGTTATGGGCTTATTGAAATCAAACAGGGATCAAAAGTATATATCAACGACCCCTTGTACTAGCTCAATAAGCTATTCAAGTGTATTGTACTCTTTTTCTATTAAGAAAGAAAGAAGAAGAAAAGATTGGTGGACTGTATGTAAAGTTAAGTCTCAAGCCGTTCATTATGAGCTCGAAGAAGAAGAAGAAGAAGAGCCTTATTTATCAGAATACTTTTAGGAGGATGAAACATTTGGAGTTTATCAGTTTTAATAGATACAGAGTTGGATGCTCTAGAAATTCTCCTATATGATGGCCAACATGAGGAGATAGTTCATACTGAGTTTATTTTTAAAGAGTATCCTATTCAAGAAGGTGAAGAAGAGGAAGAAGTGGAAGAAGAGGAGGAATCGAAAAAAAATCCGAAGGTTACCAAACATCTGAAGAGGAAGATGAGTAGTTAACCCCAGGAAGGAAGGAGTCGACCGCAAGGATAAAGAAGTCAACTCTGACACACTGGAGAAGATTGGCATGCAGCAGGAGTCAGCCCAATGATAGATGGAGCCAGTTTGAATAATTTCAATTGGTTTATTTGCTTTTCATACTTGCCTTGCATCATTTTAATTATTACATTGCTTGCCATATTTGTATAATTAATTTGTGAATCTATTTATTTTATTTTCAAAGATTACAGAATGAGTACTTCTAGAGGATGGAGCTGTGCTGGCTGAGGAGAGAGCTCAAGAGGACAGAGCTCCAGAGGTTAGAGCTCTCATGCAAGCAGCTGATATGGTTTTACAGCATTCACACCAAGGGGGTAAATCTAATACTAAAAATTCTTCGTTAGGTTATTTGTTTTTACTATATGATATAATATTCTTTATAATTTTTTGCTACTCTCAGATTTGGATGATGTGGGGTCACTATTGACCTCAAAGTTACATGGACCAGTGGCTAGCTCTGAGCCTCAGCACCTGGTAGAGGACCCGCCTAGCTGCGGCACCTCCAACTCGCTTGGAGGATAGAGAGAGTGCACATTCGGAGCTGCACGTAAGTACTAGATCTTCGAGCAATATTTTTTAAAAAAATTATCATTTTATAATCAATATTTATTATTCAAAATAAATTTTGCAAGACATTTAGGAAGCCTGAAGTATCTCGATCATTACTGGGATCGTCCGACGATGGATGTTAGGGTTGGTGAATGAGTTCTCCAGTTGACCATCGGGGGCTCATGACGCTGAGTAAGAGATGTTCCTGGTAAGTTAAAAGTGTTTAGTTTTAAATTATGGTATATTTATATTCTATTTATTGATACATGCCATCCTTTATTTACAGTCATACTGTCGATTCGAGACTCCTCAAGATGAGGAGGCCAACCATTGGACCTTCAAGGAGGTCGCCACATATCGGCTCCGTGATGGGCTATACCACCTCAGACAATCCGCTATTGAGTTCTCCAGTTCTGAGTCACCATTAGATTGAAAGTCTTTCATGGACCACTGGATGTGGGAGGATGTTTGGGAGGCCCTCTATGACCAGTAGAGCAGTGAGGAGTACTCTGATAGATGGCAGAGGATCTGATAGAATCAAGCCACCCAATAAGAACCGATCAAGAACACCGACGGCTCTGTTGGCACACATTCATTGTAAATAGATTGGTAAAAATTCTAAACTTATATTAATCTTATATTTAGTTGATCATATATTAGTTTTTATTTTGATTTCTTTATTTGTTGTAGACACAGAAGCTGGGTCATGTACCATGGCAATTGCAGTTGTGGGAGGCCATGCACCAGCAGTCTAAGAGGATTGGTTATTACTTAGATTCTAGGTCCAGATGGATTGTAATAAATAAATATTATTATTAGATTTTATATTTATTAATATGTATAATAGTATTATTAAATTTTAAACTGTATAGACGGATTATGTGGAGTACGTCATAGCACGACAAGGTGAGGATCCATCCTCTTAGCCCTCCTTGACCTCGAGGGATGGCTCAAGGCCACCAGAGGGGTTATTAGGAGTTGCATAGTGTTCGGGCATAGCTTCCACCCTCTAGTAGCTTGCTGGTCTTCGACGTCCTCCTCTCAGGTCTTGATGACTTAGATGTGGGCGATGCACATGTCGAGGAAGTTGTGCAGAGGCTTTTTTGTCAGCGACTTCAGAGCTTTTAGGATACCGTCCAAGACATGATGGTTGAGATTCTTTGAGATCCACATCTGTGCGATCAGTTAGCTCGTTGTCATAGCCATCACAATAGGTAAGTCAAGCAGTATTAATAAATTTCTTTATTTATTTTAGATTTTTATATTTAGAAGCTTCACATAATTAGGCTTGAGTCAGAGGAAGGAGATATAGGGGTCAAAAGTCAATCTTCTTATCTAATGGATGGGATGGAGGTGTAAATATATCCATATCATCAAATGAGATATGTAGAACAATCTATTTAAGAATCGAAGGAGTGTATCGAAATATATCCCTCATTGCTGGTTCAGGCTTCAGACAAAAGGAAGGGATTCTAGGGGTCAAAATTTAATCTAACCATCTGATGGATGGATCGGAGGTATTTATAGATTTGTATCATCGAATGAAATATGTAAAAATAATCCATTCAAAAATTGAAAGAGTATATTGAAATATATCCATCTGTGCTGGTTTAGGCTTCAAATTAAATCGGAGTATCCAGAGGATCAAAATTCAATTTAACTATATGATGAAGTACTGACTGAGGGTGTTTATAGCTCCGTATCATCAAATAAATATGTGAGAATAATCCATTCAAAAATTAAAGCAGTATATTAAAATATATCCCTTCATAAAGATTTAGATTTGAGATATATAAATTATAATAGTTTTATAATTTTAATTAATTAATTTAAATTATTAATAATATATTATTTTTTATTACAGGATGCTGGGATATCCAGCTCTCATCTACTTACTGCTGTAGAGGACGTATAAGAGTAGAAGCAGGAGGAGGAGGAGGATGATCTCTATTGATTTTTTTAGTTTTGATATATTATATTTAAAATTTGATCAGTGTTACTTGTATAATTTAATTTGATTTAATATATAATATTAGTTTTATTTATGATGGTGATAGTTAATTGTTAGTTGGTATAATATCCATAAATATAATTACTTGTTAATTAAATTATAACAAATTTTAATAAATATAATTACTAAAATATTTTTTTAAAATTATATAATTATTAGCATCGGTTTTAGCGATGAACATTCGTTGCTAAAAGTATTAGCGACGGACTGTTGTCGCTATTATATTTTTAAATTTCTAATTTATATCCAAAAAATTTATAAGCAATGGGTTGCCATCGCTAATACCAATATTAGCGATGGCTCCTTTACCATCGCTAATAAGGTGCTTTAGTGTCAGACCTTTTTCTGATGGTTTTTTAGAGATGACTGTGTCGCTAATAGAATTAGCAACGACAGATTGCTTATTAGCGATGGTGATTGACCGTCGCTAATAATGAACTTTTTTGTAGTGATTTAATGGATATTCCCCAATTTACGGACGTAGTCCTGGATCATGCTTTAAAGAAGCAATATTAATTTCTTCAGCATTATTAGAAATTAAATTTAGATGACATCCTTTGTTCTCAACTTCAACTTTGGTGACATAGGATGTTGTTCATCATTCTCAGTCCTAGGAGATTTTGAAAAATGTTGTTCCTCAATATTCATCGATTCAGGAGCTTCTTTTCTTTTAAAAAAGAATCTAATTTTTTTGTTTACCTATGAATTTACACTTCAAAATTTCAAATGATCAAATCCAATAAGACTTCCTACAAAATTAAATTTTAGATAAATTATATAGGTACAGCAATAAAAAAATTTAATTTAACAACTTACATAATTTCTAAACAAGTTATTAATTTGAAAGCTAAATATTCAAAACTATTAAACCAATAGAGATAAATTTACAGTAGAAAGATTTGCTTATAAGAATTAGAGCTCCAAACTTCTAGAGTCCAAATACTGTAAATTCTTTCTTTCTCAAGATCTCTTGCTCTCCGATCTCTATCGGTCAACCATATATTTTTTGTCTCAATCATTTTACTATTATTTCAACATGAGTGAGGTGATGAA
>KE505615.1:13692-30333 GCA_000441515.1 Elaeis oleifera | reverse complement strand
AAAACTAAATTGAATCTCATTCAACTTAGAATTTGATTTGCATCCCTGAGATCAATTAGAACAAGCCTTGTTATCCAATAGGGATGCGTCTAATCAATCCAAAGCCAATCTAATTGAATCCAATTCAATTAGATCTGATCTAATCCCTATTGCTTAATCAAATTGAGTCAATTAATAATCATATTATTAATTAATTGTTTTTTTAATTTACCAACCATTAGTAAATAATTTTTTGCAACCTTTGCAAAGGTTTAATCATCAATTACATTGATAATTAAACCCTTCAATAATTCATAATCATTGATTAGCTATTTGATTAGACAAGTACTTCTATGTATGTGATCCCATAGGTTCGAACCTAAACTGACAGCACAAAAATAATTTTTGTACTAATCGATATTACCATCTAGCAATAGTTTTCAATGTCTGGATAGGCCGAATGTATGCCTAGCAACACTCTAGAACCCATGTGGATATAATTACCGTATAATTCATCCCTTTGACTCTCGATGCTCAAAGACAACTAATGGTTAAACTGTCAATCCAGAATTAGTAGTGCACATTGTGTCTCAACCTCAAAAATTTTGTGACTTTTCACTAGGACTACTTTGGTCAAAGTTTTGCTAAATTGAAACACAATGATGCATCATCTCTAATTTACTTGGAGCGGTCAATCCCATCTTAACTCGCACTCAGACTTCACAAGTACTTGACTGTACCTAAAAATTTTATCATCGAATTAAAATTTGGATAGTCTGGCACCAAAGCATAGTGAGTTGCTTGCAAGTCATTGAGGCAGCCTCAGATCAGAGGGACACTTATACCCATATCCCATCAGAGCAACCCTTGATAGTAGAGTTCTCTGAAAGTGATCATGCTTAGTGAAATGTACTCCTACATATCATTCATATGATATATTCATGTTACCACATGTCTTGATTAAGAAGACAATCAACTAATATGGCACACAATGACCTACACTCGATACAATAATCATCCTTGTAATAATTATATCATTTGATCACGAGTAGGATTTAAGAACCACACGATAAATCTTCTTTTATCATTTTAGAAGTAGCTCTAAGGACTTCATCATAATATTTGAGTTCTATTTAGAAAGATATATTCCTTATAATGAATCTGCCAGATAACATCGATCATTTTATAATTCATATATATGTATAGAGCATAATCATCTACAACCTAGATGATTGGCTTTAGGACACAATTTCCAACACCATCAGGGCCCAATGGGGCGCGCATGTAGGAGTTTTCGAAGTGGGTTCTTCCCAATCCAAGAGGATCAGAGCCCCAAAATTTGATGTAGGCCAGGATCTTATGAATCCCAGTGGGCAGAATTCCAGGCCCAGTGGGTCCAGATAGGTGCCATCAAGTCAAGCAAGGTTAAAGACAAGATCCTAGTCTTTCTAGAGGTCTGTGAGGAGTCGGCATATGGCATTGAAGGCCCTAGGGTCTTCATCTTTTCTGCCACAAGCTCGAGGATGGAGAGGAGGGCCTTGGTCCAGTCGGAGGAGGTGGCGTCTGACCCGGGGCCCTAGTTGAGGAGGGACATTTAGATTAGGGGCTAGGGCCTTTGATGGAGCATGACTTGATGCTCTCTAGGGGAGAGAGTTTACTGCAGATGGATGTGGTGGGGGAAGCCTAGTCCAAGACCATGAGGATGCTATTGTCCTACTGTGATAGGTCATCTAAGGGGAGGAGAGAGTTCATCTATAATGGACTTGGCAGTTGCTGGATCGGAAGGAGATGTTTGTTGTGCAGGATTTCGATACCTATCATTGCAGCAAGAAGCAAGAGAGAAGAAATAAATAGGACACACAATCAATTTACATGGTTTGACCCAAGTGCCTACATCCATGGGACATGCAAGGCTTCACTTCTAAGAAAGAACAAAATACAGAGGAGATACAATCTCAACTCTCAATCCTCTCTTTCAACCTCGAAGCACTCATCCATACAATACTCTCAAAGTAATCCCAAGAAGGCTCTCTCACAGTCTATAGTACCAGGATCCTCGACATCCTCGGACACTCCCTGTGAGACTCTCAGCCGCTATATCATGCCCTAGCCTGTCCCTACCCTCACAGCCACTCCATAGGCTGTTCTCAAGATATTTCCAGCTATTTGATGCCTCTGGCACTCTCTGAGACTTACTGATGATCTTCCTAAGATACCTTCCTCAATGCTGCATTGCTACCGAGCCTCTCTCAGCCTCGGACCACCAGGGATGTGCTATTGCATGCTCAATGCTTCCTACCTCGACCTCTGCACCGCCCTGCTGAGATTTTGAAGCTCCTAAGACCCTCTGTTCCTCTGGCCATTGGTCTTCTTATAAGCCCCAAACCAAACCCTAGAGAATACGTTGTCTGATCCATGTTGCAGGCCTTCTTTGCCATTAGATCGTGCATCTTGTAGCCCGATCAAGCCTCCTAATCATCCAAATCATGATCGAGACCTCCCACAACCATCGAATTACATGCAGGATCATCCCTCATCCGTCTGATTGCACAAACACCCAAGGATTGATCAGGTTCATTTGATGCAACAACTGGGAGGGTATGGCTAGGATTTGGGAGAGGATTGATCAGACTCTTGACACTACTGACTAGCTTTAGCACTTTTTGGGGCACCAGGTCTAGCACCTTTCAAGGATTGCTTTAGATTACTATCTGGTTCTCATTTTCATTGATGGCCTATTGATGCCTAGGGTCCATTTTGGTTTGAGAAGTTCTAGACTCTTTATTTGAGATCATGGAATTTGATTCGGGAGATTTTAAGGATGCTAGTCTATGGGATGCACGGTATCGGGTCTTCCGAAGACTGGAACTTGCCAGATGTAGACTTCTCTGATGGAATAGACTTAAGGTTGGTGACATATTTAAGTGGATTGAGGGGCCAAGGTGGATATTACGAAACTACAGAGGAGAGAAGATCAGGAGGAGGGTCTCTAGGAGCTTGACTTGATGCAGCTTTGATTTAAACTTTGAAGCACCATTCTTGCTGAGACAGGAGATGCTGTGGAGGTAGAAGTTGAGAGTGCAGTGGATCAGAGAGGATGATAAAAATATTAGATTCTTTCATTAGTCTACATGACTGGGAGATCCGCCAATCACATCAGGCAGCTGAGGGAGAGCGATGGTAGATTGGTGGATGATAGTAAGGAGATCAGAAAATTGATCTTCAAGTTCTTTAATCATATTAGATGTTGCCCTTGGGCAAGGATACCCCCTCCAAGGGTCTTGGCCTACGATCCGTGTCGTCGATCAAAAAATGAGGTCCTAGCTCACCCGATGTTTGCTGAGGAGGTTCGAGGGGCCCTCTAGTCTTTTAGAGAGGATAAGGCCTTTGGGCCAAATGGGTTCCCCCTCTTCTTCCATTGGTGTTGGCCTATCATCCAGGATGAGGTGGTGGAGGCTGTACATATGGTGTTCGACTCTAGAGGTGTTTCGAAGGAGTGGAAGAAGACTTTGATCACTCTCATCTCGAAACACCCAGATGCATCCACTCTGGGGCACTTCAGACCAATCAGCCTTTGCATCACTCTTTACAAAGTGTGTGCTAGGATTTTGATTAGGTGGTTGAAGTTGATTGTCCCTCATCTAATCAGTCCTGAGCAGGGAGCCTTTGTTAGTGGCTGGTGCATCTTCGATAATATCCTCCTCATCCACAAGTTTATGCATGATCTGCACCATGCCCCCAGTCGACGAAGTCTTTTGGCGATCAAGTTAGACATTGAGTTGATGTATGACCAGATGAGTTGCCACTTCTTGTGACAGACACTTCAGGAGCTCGACTTTCGTGATAGGTGGATCGATTAGATCATGGACTGTATGGAGCATCGAAATTTTGCCATCTTGATTAATAGTGCTCCGATGGAGTTTTTTCACTCGATGATTGGGCTTCTCCAAGGTTGCCCTCTTTTTTCTTATATGTTCATCTTATATGCTAATGCTCTATCCCAGACATTGAGGATGGTGGTTCAAGGGTCCGTATTGGAGCCTTACTAGCCCACCCTTGGGGTCTAGCCTTTCTTGAATCTTCCTTTGTAGATGACTATCTTTTGATTGGTCGAGTTTCGATCTGGAATGTGAGGTATTTTGCTTCTATCGTCAAGGCCTATTGTCAGACTTTGGATCAGCTAATGAATCTACAGAAGTCTACAGTCATCTTCAGCCCAAGATGAAGGCTCGGATGAAGCAAGCAATTCGGGAGAGATTGGGGATTCAGGAGCAAACCAGGGCCCTGACCTATCTTGGGGTTCCTCTCATTAGTTGGCATCTTCGGAGGGCTGATTGTAGGCACATGGAGCAGCCGATCTAGGATCATCTCGAGGGTTGGCGTGCCAACACCCTCTCCATGATGGGTAGGACGACGCTGTTGAGATCGATCTTGAGTTCTATACCTGTTTACCACCTGGCGAGCAAGATTGTGCCAAGCCTTAGTCTTTGACGGTTGGAGCAGCTTATCCGACAATTCCTATGGGGCTCAGGGTGCGTTGGTCATGGGCTCCACTTGCTATCCTGGGAGGTGGTCCGCTAGCCAATGGAGGATGGAGGCCTTGGGATTCAGTTTCTATTCATCAGGAGGAGGTTCTGATTACCAAGCATGCCATCACATTTCTTGCTCGCTTGGACTATTTGTGGACTAGAGTTATAAGGGCTTGATATGTGCATGGAGTCAGGGGATCGAGGTTCGGGCTACTCACGTCTACTCCATCTGGAAGGAGATCTGTGCTTGCACCCCAGCAGCTTTGGCCTAGATTAGATGGCTGATTGGGGATGGGAGGTCAATGGACGTGAGCCAGGATGTCTGGATTTTCAGCTTGCCCCTTGTCCAATTGTTGACCTTCGTCAGCACAGAGATGGATGACCAGCTTTATGTCTATGATCTGATCACTATTGATGGTAGGGGTTGGAGAGCAGAGGACATCACCCATCTGTTTGGTGGCCAGCTTATAGATCGGATCCTCATTATCTTGATTCCTATCCACTGTTGCCACAACTCGAAGGTGTGGGGCTATTCTTGCTGACCAAAAGCTTCCATGAGAGATATGTCCAAGATATGTAGGCCTGTAGTGAGTACTAGGGTTGAGGCAGCCTAGATCTGGAGAGTGGCTGCTTATCCCATGATGAGATTTTTTCTCTAAAATGTTGCTTGAGATTGACTTTTGACGTGCACTTTACTCAGGGGTAGGTGTATGGAGCTTACGATTTCTTGTCCAATTTGTGTGCTGAAGGATGAGTCGATAGAGCATGCCCTCTTGCGATGCCCGAGAGCGAAGATGATATGGAGGAGGGTGGGTGGTCAGCCGTGGGAGGCGAGTAGCGATCTCTGGCTGGACCACTTTCTAAATGCGATCCATTGGAGGACTACTGAGAGATCTATTTGTGCCTTGGGGGTAGGTGGAATATATTGCCTACCAGATCTAGCTCTCCAGAATAGCTTGGTCTTTGAAGCTGAGATAATTTTCACTCACCATGTGCAGGAGAGAGCTTTTCCTTGGCCACTGAGTATAGCCGCTTCGATGCTACCGGTCTGCTCCTTGATGCCTTCGATTTTTGGGGCCCCCTTACTACTCCTGCAGCGATCTAGAGGATTATTTTATTTTCTAAGGGCCCTCTCATTCAGGGTGTGTCAAGGTCAACTTTGACAGTAGCATCAGAGATGGTAGGGGTGGTGCTTGATTTGTCATCCAAGGATCTGATGCTAGATTACTGACAGTAGGAGAATCACATTTCTTTGAGTCTTTCACCCTAGGAGCTGAGCTTCGTGCTGTCTGGATGGCATGATTTGTGTCCGATAGAAGATGCAGGCTGAAAGGATTATCATTGAGGAAGACTTAGCCACCGTGATAGGCTAGATTCAGAGCGACATGATGCAGTCGAAGGTCCATCCGCTCCTTCCCAATATTCGGTCCTACCTTTGTGACTTCACTGTGGTTTCTACTTAGCACATCTTTTGAAAGGCAAATAGCATCGTTGATTAGGTCGCCTCCAATATGGTTGAGCACTATTGAGTTTAGGTGTTTTATGCTTGCAAATTTCAAACTATTTTTCAAAACAGATAGCAGAAGACTAGATTAAAACATTTTTAATCTATGGATGCACAGATCTAATCTAAACACCTATAGATCTAGTTCATATAATAAAGTAAAATGAATATGTATCTGATTTCAATATGAAAATAAATAGATGATCGAATCACCTATCTGTAGCGCTACTTTTCTTCTTCGAGATATGGATCTGAAGATGTCTGTAGATTTTGATGAAGCCGCGCACACATCCGACCTCTAGAAATATCCACATAGAGTTTATGTAGATCAGGAGCATCCGAGATCACTAAGGTGCTAGATCCTTTTCATATCTCTCTCCTTTGACTTTGATCTCCTTTGACTCTTCGTAAGATCGGAGAAGATGATCTGAAGAGGAAACTGTGAGTAAACACCTTTCGTGCAGGATCAGAGGGAGAGAAGAGGCAATCTGGGATGAGAGAACTCCTTCTCCCTTTCCTTTTTCTCTCTCACTGTTGGTGCACTAGGAATTGGGCATTTGGAAGTAGGGGCGCCACTCTTAAAAGTTCTATGATGAAAACATACGTAGAAATCTCGTATTTCTCATGTATGGCGTCCAAATCAATCCCCTATTTAAATCCAATGCCTCATCCCCTTATCCTATCCATCTAGAGATTAAAATTTAAGTTTAAATCAAATTTAATTTAAACAAAAGATAAGGATAAGAGTTGATAAAGAGAGACTCTTAAGAGGGGGCGCCAACACCCGAATGTGCGCCCCCCTCTCCCTCTTGTTTTTCACGTACGATGCCAATCTGATATTGGAGCCTTACTCTAGGCATGAGGGAAGAGAGAGAGTCCCAATAAAATAGGACTCTGGCATCTAATGCAATTTGGGTTCAATCTGGGTTCAATTCGAACTCAATTCATTTTAGACTCAATCTTAATCTAATTAGGATTCAAATCTGAAATTCAAATATCCAAATTAAACTTAATTAGATCAAATTTAATCAAACTAAATTTGATTTAATTATTTAGGACTTGATCCCTAGTTTGATCTCATTAAATTGCATTACAATAATTACAATTAAGTCCTTCTTGCTAACTATTAGCAGATCCTCTACTTGTATTTTACAAATTGATCCAAACTATAAATCATATTGATATTTGATCATAATCCAACCGTTTGATTTAATCAAACTCCTATTATGTATGATCCCATAGATTCTCTTCTTTTTGATAGTGAGATATACCATGATCTCCATCATAGTATCAATGAAATATTTTTTAATGAATTGAAATAATTCCAACTCATACCCATCAAGGATCATTGATCTAAAATGATCCTAATGAGTTCTCACAATCCACTAGTGATGTCTAGCAGCATGTGATGGCTATCTAATAGAATAAATAAATAGAACCCTTAGATATAGTTACCATATGATTTAGTTCTTCTATTGTGAGTTCCGACAAGATGAAAATTATAAAAACTCATCAAACCCAACATCTGTCATATACAAGATTCAATTAGCTTGAGTCTAAATCGTGAAACTCATAGAAACTCCTTTTCATTAATCATCATGCTATAGTCATAGACTTAAAGACTCAGCTTCTCAAATCTCATAGCATTATATATCTACTAAGATCAATAGATCCCATCTAGATGCGCATCCTACTCCTATTATGAATCTACTGTAGTCAACATATACTATAAGGATCCAATAGCTAAGAGACCATGTTTATGTGCAGTCAAACTACAGACTGTGAGTAGCTGAGATACCATAGATCAAAAATTATTCACACTACTACAACATCAAGAAGATCACTGACGAATGAGTAGACATCCATGTGATCTTTCATATGATCGTGCTCGACTGCCCGCACTATCGCTCAATGTCTCCACACTGTAACTCGAGACTCATCTATCCTGAAGAAAGTGATCCATGTGTTGATCTAATCGGATCAATCACCATTCTTACGATGATCCATCGATTGAGAGTAATTTAAAAATTAATCATATATGTCTCAAATTCTCAATTCATAAGAATACATCTTTAAGTTATTAATTCTTTGAATAATTTAAGAAAATATTACACAAGAATGAAAATGAAATTACCCACTTGATTGATAAATTAATATTTTAAGTATAAATTTATGTTCTAAAAAATTATAATGTGTCTATCATATTGACTTCTAGGACATACATTTAACAATCTTTCACTTGCACTAAAGCCAATTGGCCATGAACCTAAGTCTCATATTTTCAAGATGGACTTTAGTCTTTTGTTTGCTCAACTACTTTGTCAGTGGCTCTGCCATATTGTTCACGGAGTCTACTCTTCGTATTTTATTGTATTTCTTCTTGAGGTGTCATGTATAATAGAAACCGCCGCTCGATGTGCTTGGACTTTTGATGAGATTTGGACTCCTTAGCAAGTGCTATGACACTGTTATTGTTGTAGCACAGTGCGATGGTATTTGATAGTATTACACCAAGTTTCACGATAATTTTTTTATACTAGAAGGCTTCTTTGCAGCATCCAAGATAGCGATATATTCAGCTTCCATTGTTGAATCCATAATGATAGGTTGCTTAAAACTCTTCCAGCTAGTAGCACCATCGTTGTATATGAACACACATCCTGATATAGATTTCTATCATCAGGATCAGACATAAAGTCTAAATCAGTGTATCCTTCAATCCGTAACTTAGATCCTCCATCAAAGATCAATAACAAATCTTTAATTTTTTTAAGTACTTAAGGATGTTCTTTACAGCTATCCAGTTCTCTTCATTTAGATTTGACTGATACTTGCTCGTGACGCTCACAGTGAAGATAATATTAAGTCGCATACATAACATGGCATACATGAGGCTCCCTATAGTCGAAGTATAAAGAATCCTGCTCATGCACTGAATCTCCTCAGATGTGCTTAGGCACATTTCTTAGAGAGACTGATACATGCCAAGGGGTAGGAGTCTCCTTTTAGAGTTTTTCATATTGAACCTCTTTAGTACTTTCTGTATGTACATTTCTGTGAAAGACCAAGCATCCTTTTAGATCTATCTCTATAGACCTTTATTTTCAGAATATAAGATGCCTCCCTTAGGTCTTTCATAGAGAATTTCTTGAACAATCATCTTTAATCAAGGTCAGCATAAGAATATCATTCTTAATAAGGAGGATGTCATCTACATACAGTACGAGGAATGTGACAGCACTCCTACTGATCTTTTTGTATACACAAAGTTTCTTCTCGTTCTTGATGAAATCAAACCATTTGATTACATCATTGAAACGAGTGTTTCAACTTCAAGAATCTTGTTTTAATCCATATATGAATCTTTACAGCTTACAGACTTTATGATCTCCATCATTGGAAGTGAAACCTAAAGGCTGCTTCATATGAATATTTTTCTCAAGATATCTATTTAGAAATATAATTTCCACGTCTATCTGCCATATCTTATAATCGTAAAAAGCTGTAATGGCAAGTAGTGTGTGGATGGATTTAAGCATGGCCATAGATAAAAAGGTATCTTAATAGTCAATGCCTTCTTGCTGACTATAACCTTTAGCCACGAGCCTAACTTTATAGATCTCTACCTTACCATCTGTACTTATTTTTTTATAGCTCTATTTATATCCAATGGATACTATACCCTCTGGTGGATCCATTAAGATCCATACTTGAATCGAGTTCATTAAGTCAATTTTTGACTTTATAGCATTCAATCATTTTTCGGAGTCGATGTCAGATATCACTTCATCATAAATTTTGGGATCATCTCTGCGACCCTTATCTCCTATGAAGAATATTTTTCTACATTTTCTATAAGCATACCTAAGTACCTTTTAGGAGGACGGGAGATCCTACTAGACTTAGAGGTGGAGGAGGTACTATATCTACTGGCTCAGTATTAATAGGTTTGACAAGATCTACAACTTGTTGTTCTTTGGAGACTTTTTCTTTGAGCTCAATCGACCTCCCATTGCCATCATTCTAGATAAATGTTATTCAAGGAACGTGGTGTGTTAACTCACAATCACATTATGATCGTCTGAAAATTAATATCTTATTGACTCTTTAGGATATCCTATGAAGTGAGCTTTTATAGATCTAGCCTTTAATTTGCCTGTCATTTATCTTTTGATATAGACTGAACATCCTTAAATCTTGAGATGATCAAGACTCGATTTTTAGCATGCCATATCTCATACGGTGTGGTACGAATAAATTTAGAAAAATTTTGTTAATAAGTATATTGTAGTTAGGCATATCCCCAAAAATTCAAGGATAAGTCAATGAAGCTCATCATGGACTAAACCATATCTAATAGAATCTTATTCCTCCTTTCGGATATCCTATTGACTTGAGATGTACCAGGAAGAGTCCATTGCGAGACTAATGCCATTTTTTTTGAGATAACTCAAAATTTTTTTATTAAGATATTTTTTTCTTCGATCTGATCGAGGAATCTTATGAGATTTTTTTATCTATTTTTCTACCTCATTTCTGAACTTGAACTTTTCAAAGGCTTCAAACTTATGTCTCATAAGAAACATATATCCATACTGTGAGTAGTCATCGGTAAAGATGATAAAATGGTGATAACCATCCCTGGCCTGTAAATCAAAAGGGCAACACATGTCAGTATGTACCAGAGTAGGTATCTTAGTGGTTCCTTCTTTATATCCTACAAAGGATAACTTGATCATTTTTTTTTGAAGTTAGGATTCACAAACTAGATATAACTCAGAATTCAATGAGCTAAGGATACCATCTTTTTTTAATTATTTATCCTATTTTCTCTAATATGGCCAAGCCTAAGATGCCATATATACTTGTGATTTACGTCATTTCTAGGTCTTTTATGACCTACGGTACTCACTATTTACTCGTTTATATTCACATATGCATCAACATGCAAGTGATATAGACTGTCACTTAATAGGCTACGTACAACTAATTTATTTGAAATAAATTGAACAAAAGTCTTTATTAAAATTGAAATTAAATTCATCCTATGCTAGTACAGATACGAAAATCAAATTCTGACTAGCTATAGGTACATAATAATGATCTTTAAAATTAATCTAAATCTTGATAGTAATCGAAGAGGATAGGTTCCAACAGCTTTAGTAGCAATCTTTACTTCATTGTCGATCCGAAGGATCATCTCACCATGCCTCAACCCTCTACTTTCTATCAGATCCTGCATAGAAGTACATATATGGGTACGTAAATCAGAGTCTAATATCCAACTAGAAGTAGAGGATATTGTTGGAATAGATTCAATGATGAGTAAATTAGACATACCTTTTGAAAGTGTGTCACCCTTCTTGGTCTTTAGGCTTTTCAGATACAGTGGATAATTTTTTTTCAGTGGCCATCAGTATTACAATAGAAATATTTTCTTTATCTGCAGTCTTCTTCGGAGTGTCTTTCTTCAGCTTGTTCTCCTTTTTTTGCTTCTTTTTAGGTTTATTCTTCTTCTAAGTAGACTTTCTCTTGGAGGAAGATGCCTACTCCACAGTAAGAATAGAGCTCTTTAAACTCTTCAAGGTCTCCTTTGTAGTAACCAACATGTTGAGCAATTTGGGTAGACTATAGTCAAACTTGTTCATATGGTAATTTATAATAAATTGACTATATGAACTACTAAAGAATTGTAGGATTAAATCCACATGCAATTTCTTTTGTATAGTCATGCTGAGCTGATAGTGATTGCAGGTAGTTTCATACATGTAATTTCAAAATTTTTTTGAAATTTAACACAGTGGATGACATTTAGATCAATTAAATTAATCTAGCATGCATTAGATCTGATTTAAAACTATCTATCATGGATCGTATGACATAAAAATATATGCATAATCTGATATAAAAAATTATAGATCATATCTATAAACAAGATCAAATCTATTAAGATGTTTGAGTTTGAATCTTGATACCTAAGCATGGATCGATATTCACCGTAGTTGGTAACCATAGTTTTGTCAGTTGCTTCTAGCCACACAGATGTCCGGCCTCTACAGGTATCCACACGAGATTTTCAATTCAACGGATGTTCGATAATCGATAATCTCTCCAGGATGCTTGCTCTCTTGTAGAGATCTGCTCCTGATGGCTGATCGAGCTCCTTCTTCAGATCTATTAGACTCTTCTAGGAGGAGAAAAAAGACTTTGGAAGATATGAGGTGGAGGAATAAGATGGATAAGAGGAACTCTTTTCTCTCTTTCCAAAACCCTAGATCGAACCCTAGGGAACCGACGCCCAGACCTCGCACCCACTCCTTTCTTCCCTTTTTCTTCTCGATGGGAAACTCAAAATTTTTCACATAAAAATCTAGTTTTCACCCCATGCAAAAACCCCATTTTAATATTGGCATCCAAATGAGGGATAAGGATGGGGATAGTTAGAGTTTGAACTTGAATTCAAAGTTAAAACAAATTTTATCCTTATCAAAATTTAAACTTAAATTCAAATCAAAATTTGAATTCAATTTTTGAACCACTCCTTATCCCAAACACTTGAGCATTGAGGAGGGATGAGAAACCTCCTTTTTGCATGGGAATACATCACACAAATTCAAAATTTGCATGAAGTCAAGAGGGGCATGGATAAGGTGTTGGTGCATGCGATAAGTCCAATCCAATTGGACTCTTGGGTTGATCCAATTTGGTTAATCCAAACCTATTTGGTTAGACCTAAAGAAGATTAGTGAACCTAATCCAATTAGCAACCTGATCTTCTCAATTAAATCCTAATCTAATTAGGAATTAGTTGAACTCAAATCTTAATCAAATCAAGAATTAATCTTTCTTAGTGATTATGTTATCTTATAACCTAATTAGATCAAATCTAATCGAATCTAATTTAATTAGACTTGATTTGAATCTCATTGCTCAATCAAATTGAATCAATCATTAATTTAATTATTAATTAATCTTTCTATAATTCACCAACTGTTAGTAAATTATTTTATCATAACTTTTACATAAGGTTGATCATCAATTATATTGATGATTATATCATTCAACGATTCATAATCATTGATC
Organism: Elaeis oleifera; assembly: GCA_000441515.1. Classification (NCBI taxonomy): domain Eukaryota; kingdom Viridiplantae; phylum Streptophyta; class Magnoliopsida; order Arecales; family Arecaceae; genus Elaeis; species Elaeis oleifera. The sequence continues at coordinate 17,238 of KE505615.1, read as the reverse complement.
AGCTATCTGATCAGACAGAAATCTTTATTGTGTATAACCCCATAGGTTTGAATACTAAGTCAGTATTATAGAAATTAATTCTATACTAATCAAAATGACCATCTAGCAATGATACCTGACGTCCGGATAAATCGAATAATTGTAAAACAATATTTAAGAACCTTAAAATATGGTTACCATATAATTCATCCCTTTGACTCTCAATATTCAAGATGACCTCAAAGTTCAAACTATCAACTTTTAATCAATTCATCCATATTGTGTCTCAACCTTATAAATCTTGTGACTCCTCATATGGATTATCTTGATCAAAATTTTACTTAATTAAAATACAGTGAAGCATTATCTCTAAAATCTGGAGCAGTCAATCCTATCTTGACTCACATACAGACTTTGTAAGTACTTGACTATATCTAAAAATTTTCATCACTGTATTAGAAATATAGATCGTCCGACATCAAAGCATAGTAAGTTGCTTGCAAGTCACCATGATGATCTCAGATCAGAGGGATATTTATATTCATATCCTTTGTGAGCTACTCTTGACAGTAGAGTGCTCAACAGTTGGATCAAATTTAGTACAAATATACTCTTATATTTTATCTGCATTCTATTTCAGTGTCTCCACACTTCTTAGTTACGAAGATAACCAACCTATATGACACATAACGATCTATACTTAATAAATATTATCATCCTTGTTAATAACGTATCATTTGATCATGAATAAGTTTAAGAACTATTCAATAAATCTTTCTTTATCGATTAAAAATAATTTAAAATTTATCATAATATAAGAGTTCTTCAAAGAAAAATGCACAGATTATGATTAACTGTCGAATAACTTTTGTTAATCTATAATTCATATACAACTTTCATACAAAGAGCACAAGTGTCTGCAGTTAGACAATTGGCTTTAGGACATAATTTTCAACACGAGCTCCTCAAGCTCCTTTAAGTTTTAATCATGGTCAAACAATGGTCGTGGACCGACTGACCTTCGCATATTTGGGGTTGAAGAGTTTTTTAGACACTTCAAAATACAGTGCGACTTTGCTCACCATATAACTTTTATAGATGAGTAATCATAGTCCTAGCAATTGGTATGTGCTCATGTTGGCTTTGCAATTCATTAGTCATTGAAGTCAATATATAGTATTTCAACCGATTATCATCATCCATCCATTTATCCTATGTTGCCCTCTGATCAGTACTAGGATGGCTTGGCAAAGCTAGAGGGTTCTGGTTAAGTACATATCCTCATTTCTTTGAAATCAAGATAATCTTAAGATTTCTAAATCAGTCCTTGAAATTAATTCTGATCAATCAGTTGGACTCTAGGATATGGGCTAAAGAGTTTGAAGCTGATATAGTTGAACTGTGAGAGTAGAGATTCAAAATAGATATTTATACTTAATTTTATATTTGCTCTAGAGATTTTAAGAACAAATAGGCTCTCCCTATTTTTTTGGATCTCTCACACTCTTCGGATAAAGAAATGAAAATCCTAACACGATAAAGATTTTTAGTGGGTACTGCAGTCTCACTAATGTACGTGCACCTGACCTGATAAATATTAGTGACACACATACCGATGAATGGATAACTCTTATCTAATACTTCTCCAAGCATATTGCAGTGATTTAATTTTAAGTCATGTAGGCTCACCTGACAGATATTGACCACACTCCTTAATTAAGTCAGATCCACCATTCAAATACAAGTGTGAAGCCATCATTGGATCCCTCACCTGACAGATAGTGGGTCCAACCCCATCTTCACTCGGTAGTAATCCTTTACTAATAGAATAGTTGCATATTTCTGATGTAACTGAACCACTGTGATCAGTCGAGAACAATCAATACCAGTAGCACGTCCGCACATCTACAATGATGGAAGACCGCTAGACTTAATATATGCGAGAAGATTTTAATTTAGGTGTCATGTAATTAGTCATTACAATGACTAATCTAATTGGATGGGCTAAACTAAACCATCAAGCAACCTTATTCAAGACATAATCTACCAAATTGATCAGATAAATGGAGATCGGTGGGTGTCTCTCCCTTGAAGGATCAAGAGTCCTAATTAAGTAACCACCTTTCAAGCACTTGTCTTGGACACTAATTGCTAAATTAATTTCAAATAAGTTAGCTTAAGTGATTAAGGCTCGAGCCACTGAGTCAAATCAGATCTTTGGGTTAATCGATTTAACATATGGATGTCAATTGATTCGACCAACTACGACTATTGCTTTGATCTTGAGCACTCTTGACCTAATTTTAATTAACTCTTGACTTGATTTGATCAACCACTCATCTTGATTGGGTTCTATTATATTCTAATAAAAAATCTTAGGTGTAATCAAATTATAAGACCTAATTTGATCTAACCATGACCAATCCCTCATACATAAATATAAATTTTAGATCTAAATTCTAAATTTTAGATCTAAATTAATTACATGAAATAACATATTATGATCTAGAAACTATTTTTCAGATCTAAACAAATATTCACATATCTCATACATGAATAAAAATCAGATCTAACATGAAAACTCTTTTCAAAATTGTCCAACATCGATATAGGATAACCTCTCCAATATAAGGGATAAACTTTATGCCAGGATAACCTTATATTATGTCAATATCGGACTATTAATCATATTAATTTTAGATCTGATTAGAAATCAAATTTTATCTTATTCTCATGCATATGAACTCGCGGCTCTAATACCATTGTTAAGTTTAGGTGTTCTACGCATGCAGATTTCAAAATATTTTTTGAAACAGACAGCAGAAGATTAGATTAAAATATTTTTAATCTATGCATACATAGATCTAATCTAAACACCTAGAGATCTAGTTCATATGATAAAAATAAAATGAATATACATCTGATTTCAATATGAAAATAAATTCGATGATCGAATCACCTATCTGTAACTCTACTTTTCTTCTTCGAGATCTAGATTTGAAGATGTCTACAGGTTTCGATGAAGCTGCTATTGGAGCAGCTTCCTCGAGTTGTGGACATCAGGAAATAGCAAGGATCTGATCGTGGAGGTCCTTGAAGGCCAGCAACTAAGCAAATAAAATAGCCTTCAGGATTTCAGCAGCCTTGTAAATCCTGTCGGCAGAATTTTTTCTGTGATTTGAACCCCTTCTCCACCAGATTTGAAATTCACCTTTTGAAACCTAAAGTACTCTTGATGAAGCCTCCAAAAAATAAAGATAGGACCTGAAACTTCTCTTGGGCGGCCAAGATGGGGCGCACAAATAGGGGGTATGCACAAGGGGGCGCTGGTTTCTAGCGCCTCCTTTCTTCCTTTGTGGGGGGGCGGCTAAGAACCCTAGGTTTCTTGCTTCTAGGATGTAGAGAGGACCAGAGAGAGAGGAAAAAGAGAGAGAAAGTAAGAGAAAAATAATTTTATATTTTTTTGATTCATCGAGTCCAAATACAATGTATGTTTATATACAGGATCAATGTGACCCAACCCAAAAACTCTCCTGGCTAACTCAATATAAGATTGCACTCACCCAA
>KE505615.1:0-13672 GCA_000441515.1 Elaeis oleifera | reverse complement strand
GCCCATGTATACCCATGACTTGACCCAATCTCATAATCTTGGACTCAATCCTAGTCCAAATATAAGTTAGCTCCTCAAGGCCTAAAATCTCTAAACCTTAAGACCCGAAAGGCTGACAGCCTTTCGTCCTAGGACCCAAACTAGCCCTAGAAACCTCATGACCACCTCATAAACTTTAGACCTTGACCTTAGCCTTGATCCCTTGAGCCTTAGGAGCTCCACATAAGGTCCAACAATCTCCATCTTGGTGCCCCAAGGCCTCAACCAATTCCGTCCTGTCCATCAAATACATCAGTGTCACATATTTTCGAAAGTTGTCCCATGAAAGTACCTTCATCAGTGCATCTATTGGATTCTCCTTGGTGTGGACCTTCACCAGCTCCACCTTGCCTTCTTCCATAAGCTCTCTGATCTGATGATACTTGATATTGATGTACTTCATCCTCACATGGTAGATAGAGTTCTGTAAAAGTAATAGTGCACTCTGACTGTCACAATACATCATGACGGCCTCTTGTGCGAGGCCCATCTCCAATGCCAAGCCCTTGAGCCATAGAGCCTCCTTCGCTGCCTTCGTAATACCAATGCACTCTACCTCAGTCATAGATAAGGCTGTGATGGGCTGCAAGCACAATCTCCACGAAATGAGACCTCTAAATAGGCTAAATATAAAACCTATCGTCGACCATCGAGTGTCCACGTCTCCACCAAAATCCACATCCATGAATCCTCCTATCTGCCTCCGAGCCTCCTTGGATGTGTTGGAGAGTCCCTCAACACCTCCTCACTATCTATTGCAGGTGTCGACACCAACAGTACCTACCAAGTACCTAAAGATTTCTTCAGTGCTTGCCAGTGCTCTCTGCCAGGCTGCACCATGAACCTGCTGACTTGGCTCACTGCGTGGGCGATATCTGGCCTACAACACATCATGACGTACATAAGACTCCCTACACCAGAGGCATATAGCACTCTCTCCATCTCCTGAACCTCCACCTCATTCTGTGGTGACATCATCTTCGAGAGTCTAAAGTGCCCGACGAGTGGCAGCTTCGTTGGTTTCGCTTCCTTCATCCCAAATCTCTCCAAGACCTTTCTGATGTAATATCTCTGAGATAAATGTAGCACTCTTTTGGCTCGATCTCTAAAGATTTTCATGCCTAAGATCTTCCTCACAGGCCCCAAATCCTTCATCTCTAACTCCCGAGACAAGACTGCCTTCAGTTCCTGCACAACTTTCTTACTTTTGCATGCTATAAGCATGTCATCCACATAAAAGAGTAGAAACATCCTAGACCCATCCTTCAAAGATTTAATATAAACACAAGAGTCATACTCACACCTTAAAAATCTGATGCTCCTCACATAAGAATCAAATCACTTGTACCATTGCCTCGGCGACTGCTTCAGCCCGTATAGCGATTTCTGCAATAACAACCTTCCTTCTGCTCCTGGCTCTCGAAACCCAGATGGCTGCTCCATGTAGATGCTCTCCTCCAGATGCCTATGGAGGAATGCCATCTTGACATCCATCTACTCCAGCTTCAAGTCCTGAGCTGCAACGATGTTCAGCAGCACCCTGATGGAAGTATGCCTGACGACAGGAGAGAAAATCTCATTGAAGTCAATGCCTTCTTTCTAGGAATATCCCTTGGCCACTAACCTTGCTTTATACCTGATACCTCCCTGCTCCGAAGGCTCCTCCTTGCATTGGTAAATCCATTTGCAACCAATGGATTTCTTCTCTTGTGGCAACTGCACTAATCGTCACGTCTCGTTCTTATGGAGAGACTGCATCTCCTCGAACATTGCTTGGACCCACCTCCCTCTGTCCTAGCTCTCCATAGCCTCTTCATAGGTGTAGAGATCCCCATTTGCTGTCACCAGGGCATATGACACTGTCTCTTCAAAGCTATATCGTTTCGATTGCCTGACGTTCTTTTGGGCTTGTGAAGTACAACCCCGATATCCGTCCTAGGTCCAGCTTGCTCCTGCCGAACCTTTTGGCTTCTTCATCCACCCAAGCTCTCTCCACCTGTGGAGATATCTTTGAGGAATGCTCCACTTGAATACCAAGTCCTCCCGATGCACCTGCAAGTGGCAAAATAGAATAGGATATTAGTTGTCCAGTGCTACCCTGCTGGACCTCCTGCTGCTCCTCCATGCCATCTCATCTTTGGAGAACTGAATTTTATCAAAGGTGACATCCCTATTGATGACAACCTTCTTCTCCAAGAGATCCTATAGCCGGTATCCCTTAACTCCTCATGGATATCCCAAGAACACCATCTTCCATGAGCTGACGTCCAATTTGCTCTGCTCACCAACACTGATGTGTACAAATACCATGCACCCAAACACCCTTAGATGGCTCAGCTCAATCTTCCTTCCAAACCATTTCTCCTCTGAAATACCATCATTTAACTTAGTATGAGGTGATCGATTCACCAAATAACAGGCTGCATCCATTATATCAACCCAGAACACCTTGGGAAGCCTTGCCTACAACCTCATGCACCGTGCCTTTTCTATAAGGGTTCTGTTCATCCTCTTGACCACCCCATTTTGCTGAAGAGTCCCTCTAATTGAGAAGTGCCTTTTGATGCCACACTCCTCATAAAAAATTTGAAACTCCTTACTGGTGTACTCTCCATCATTATCGGACAGCAGACACTTCAAGCTTCAACCTGTCTCCTTCTCCACCTTAACTTTCCATATCTTGAATTTGGTGAAGACTTTTGATTTCTCCTTTATGAAGTAGATCCATACCTTCTTTAAGAAATCATCTATAAAGATCAAGAAGTATCTTACCCCATTTTTGACTGAAATCAGGGCCGTTCCCACATATCAGTGTGAACTAGTTCTAGTGAGGCTGCACTGCGGGCTGAACTGCTGGCAAACTGCACTTTCCTCTGTTTTTCCATCTGGCATGGCTCACATACCTCTAAGATACCTCCATCCAGATCTAGTATCAGACCATGCTTGCTCAACTCCTTCATCCCACGATCTCCCATGTGGCCTAGGCAGTAGTGCCACAACCGATGAGTCCCCTGCTAATCCTGTGCTGCTACTGCTGCATCAGATTCTTCAGGTACCACAGATCCTTCCATCCTGTAGAGGTTGTTCTCCATCCTCCTACTTCTCATCACTACCATGGCTCCATTTGAGATGTTCAACACCCCACTCCTGGCACGACTGCTAAAGCTGTAGCCGCTCCACTCCAGGTAACCAAGTGACACGAGATTCTTCTTCAGATCTGGGATGTGCTTCACATTAGTGAGAGTCCGCACCATCCCATCAAACATCCTCATCTGAATACTCCCAATACCAGCAACTCAACATGGGTGATAATCTCCAAGTGTCACGCTCCCTTCATCCATCCTGGTGTATATAGCGAACCAAGACCGGTTTGGGGTGTAGTGATGCGGACAGACTGAATCTAGGATCCGTACATCTGTGTTTTGCCTGTGACCATCTGATACTACCAAGAGGTCATTCTCTACCTCACTATCAGCCACCGTACTCAGCACATCAGATCCTCCCTTTTCTCTCTTTTTATTCTTCTACTGCGGGTAATCTCGTTTGAAGTGTCCGATCTCATTGCACTTGTAGCACCTAGCTTCCTTCCTACTTCTGCTCTTCCAAAATTTTGACCGTCCCCTTGACTTACCTCTTTCTCTTCCTCTTCCAGATCTCTCCCCCATGGCTAAGCCCTCTTGGGGAGCACCTTTCTTGGTCAACTTCTCTCGCTGTTCATTGGATCGCAACACTGAGACCATGTCTTCATACTCCAAGGTCTCCTTGCTGTAGAGCAGCGTCGTCACCAATAGATCATAGGAAGGGGGCAGCGAGCATAGCAGTAGCAATGACTTATCTTCCTCCTCCATCTTCACCCCGATGTTCAGCAACTCAATGCACATTTGGTCGAATTTCTGGATGTGACCCAAGATATCTCCACCTTCCTGCATCCGAAGGCTGTACAGTCTCTTCTTCAACATCAATTTGTTGCACATATTTTTCCTATATACATGGTGTGCAAGTTTGACCACAAACCTTTTGGGGTCCTCTCCTATAACATCAAATAGAACACCACATCCTTCAAACATCATCTAATCATAGAACAAGCCTTTTTCTCCAGGGACATCCACTGACGATCCATCATCCTTTCAGGCTTCTCCTCCAATGCTTGATCCATATATGCTTGAACCAAATATCTTCTACCCAATTTTTCACATGAAAAATTTCTTTTCCATCAAATTTTTTAAAATCAACCTTCATGTTGCTTCCTATGGCTGGATCCAAATAAAAACACAACAAAATTTCAAGGGATTTGAGAAATATCTTGACAGGATCCTTGCTGAAATTTCAGCCTTTGAAGATCTTCAACTTTTGGAGTCTCCTTCTTTCTCCACACAACCCGTGCTCTGATACCAATTATTGGAACAGCTTTTCTAGGTTGTGGACATCAGGAAATAGCAAGGATCTGGTCGTGGAGATCCTTGAAGGCCAGCAATCAAGCAAAATAAAATAGCCTTCAGGATTTCAACGGCTTTGTAAATCCTGTCAGCAAGATTTCTTTCTGTAATTTGAACCCCTTTTCTCCATCAGATCTGAAATCTATTTTTTGAGACCTGAAAGTACTCTTGATGAAGCCTTCAAAAAATAATAGATGGGACCTGGAACTCCTCTTGGGCATACAAAAGGGGGTGCACAAACAAGGGGAGTGCACAAGGGGGGCGCTGGTTTCTAGTGCCTCCTTTATTCCTTTTTGGGTGGCGGCCAAGAAACCCTAGGTTTCTTGCTTCTAGGATGTGAAGAGGATCAAAGAAAGAGAGGAAGAAAGAGAGAAAAAATTAAAAAAAAAAAATTTTGTATTCCTTTCGATTCATCAAGTCCAAATACAGTGTATGTTTATATACAGGATCAATGTGATCCAACCCAAAAACTCTCCTGACTAACTCAATATAAGATTGCGCTCAACCAAATCTATGTACACCCATGACTTGACCCAATCTCATAATCTTGGACTCAATCTTAGTCCAAATATAAGTTAGCTCCTTAAGGTCCAAAATCTCTGAACCTCAAGATCCGAAAGGCTGATAGCCTTTCGTCCTAAGACCTAAACTAGCCCTAGAAATCCCATGACCACCTCATAGACTTTAGACCTTAGCCTTAGCCTTGGTCTCTTGAGCCTTGAGAGCATCACATAAGGCCCAACAGCCGCACATGCATCCGACCTCTATAGATATCCACATGGAGCTGATGTAGATATTGCCTAGTGGGACAACCCAAGAGGGGTGGGTGAATTGGATTGTAAAGACTTTTTTGAATTCAAATAAATGTGTGCTGTACAGAAATAAAAGTAAACTGAAAATACAATGATTAAACGAGCTGAAACTAAATGTCGAAAAGAAGAGAGATCACAAACACACAAACATAATGAATTTATAGCAGTTCGATGTACCTCAAGCATCTGCATCTACTCCTCAAGCTATTCCTTGAGAATTTTTACTATAATCAACTGGATTACAGTGAGTTTGTTTTCACCAGGCTCACAAACAAACCCAATTGATTGTAGCTCAGGTCAACCAATCAAAATCTTTACAAGCTTTATCCCAAGACTCTCCAAACTAATCCTAATTTGGCACAAATAAATCCCTTCAAGTTTCAGCCCCAGCTGAAACTGTTACATTAAATTAGAAATAAAACAAAACAATAGAAGAAACCCTTTAGGAAGGTCAGATTGTTGTTGTTGAAGCTCGATGGTTGGAAACTTGAATGCCAGCAATGAAAGCTCTTTGTCCTCTCTTTAATGCTCTGAAAGAATCAAGAGTTAAGTGGTGGAGAGTTGGTGAACACTCTTGATTGCAGTGAATGCAAATTTTTTTCTTTTTAGATGAACAGTTCTATATTATCTCTTTTCTTGACTTCCTTTTTATCTTTTGATGATTTTCTCCAACCTCTAAGTGATTTAGACTTGAAACTAGTTGCTTGTGATCATTAGAAGTGGAAAAATAACCATTGAGAGGTTTTTCTGATTGAAAAATCATGTCTGAAAAACTATCCATTGAGGCTGTCAGACATCGTCGAGTCGATTGGGATTGACCTCGAATCGGCTTGAATAGTATTTTTCAAAAATCTAGCTTTCTGTTCGACTGAGAGAGCTAGCTCGGATTACTCTTCGAGCTTGCTTGACAGCTTCCTTCAAAATTCAACATTCTGCTTTTTTAAGAAAGCCAACTCGGATCTATCCTCGAGCTAGCTCGGCTCCAGTTTTAAGCTAGCTTAGCTCACAGAATCCAAAATAGCATTCTGTCACCCTAGGAGAGACAGCTCGGATCTATCTCAAGCCGGCTCGGCTGCATGCCAAGTCAAATTGTTGAAGGCCGACCATACCAGAGCTGGCTCGAATTTTGGCAGAGTCAGCTTGACTTCTTCAAAGTAATTTTTTTGTTCTAATTTTTCTCTAAATACTTTTTCTTGACTCAAATGATCTTTAATTAAATTTAGAGTCCCCAAACAGTCTTTTTTTTTTTGCAAAAATATTCTTTGCCATACTTGAAGGAATATTAGTATCGAAATATGCTCTAATATTTTATGATTATCAAAATTATTTTCAAAAGTAATAATTTTTTCTTTTTGATAATGATAAAATATTGAGCATATAGTATATATGTACATATAAAAATTATTCAGTATATAGCATAGATGTAATAACTTTTTACAATTCAGTATATACCATATGCAAAATAATTTCAGATTTGAAAAAATTTTGTCTTTACAAATTTTACATGTGTGAACTTTTTATTTACCATTGATATTTAAGCTCTCCCTCAATGAATGCATCTTATGAGGTGATTAAAAAATTGTTAGTGCACCCCATTTTTAATGCACCCCTCAAAATGCTCAATTTAGTCTTTCTCTCCCTTTTTGTCAATATCAAAAAGCTTATGTGAAAGTTATCAAAATTAATAAGATGTAAGCATGCCAGGTGTATCATGAGTCTTTTGATAGCTTTTCTTCTTCAAGTTGATTTCTAGGCTAGACTTGCTTCTTTAATTTGATTTAATCTTCATTAAAATTTGGGTAAGGTATTGTTTAGTCTAGAGTTTGTAATGTGAAAGTACTCATCCTTAAGAGTCATTCACAAAAACATTCACAAGAAGACACAATGGTACACAAAGAGATAAAGTGAAGTAGATATTCATTAATTATTTATATTATTTACAAAAGATGCTATCCAAATAATACAACATGCAGTACAAAAGAAGCCAACAAAACATGATACTAGGTCTAACATAAGGATAACCTAAGATAACTATTCTTCTTCCTCATCTGGCACTTCCTCAATTATGGGCTCAGAAGGATAAGATGATGAAGAGGAAGAAGCAAATGTCTTGCTCCAAATGCGAGCAAAAGGTTCAGGGCAAAGAGGGGGAAAACCTGTGCCAAGTCTGACCGTGGCATTGAAGGGGGGTCTAGTAGAAGATGTAGGGATAGGGGAGGCTTTAGTCTGAGTAGAAAGGGATGTCCAAGTCCACAGCTGATCCAAATGCACCTCAATCCATCAAAACGCTATGACAAGAAATCTGTGCTGCCATGCGGTGATACCATAATCTTTTCAACCCTTCTAAGAACTTTGACAATCTTAGTTTTCACTTGACCGACCTCCTCAGCTGTCCCATGCTCTTTTTCTCTAATATATCAATATTTTGGGACAAGATACTCATTTGCTGAATGAGAGAATCAAACTGCTCTTCCGAAGAGACTTTCATCTTCTCAAGACTCTAAAAGATGTACTGTCAAAGATCTGAGGGATCAGTCCTCTGGTCTGTGATAGGTCGGTGGTCCACCACTCTCTTTAAGCTCTCAAGTCTCAAGGTGATCCTCAATAACTCACCATGAAGCTGCTGAAGTCGAGTCTATATGTTCTCATGAAGTGCACCGTGGCTCTGAAGTATCTGAGACTTGAGGTCAGCAAACATGCTCCCCATCCTGTCCATGATCTGATCAATAAATCCCTCTGCAAAAATGGTATGGGCCATTTGAGGTATTCAAGGGGAAGCAGGATGATGCTCACTACCTACAGCTACAAGAGTTAGAGTTGGAGGAGGGGATGATGGAGTAGCAGCTGGAACAAACGAAGATGGTCCAGCATCAAGTGCAGGAGAGGATGGCTCGACTGAATTTGATGGAGAAGAGGAGGAAGATCCAGACAGTTCTTTGGGCTGCTCTTCTTCACCCTCTTTGATCCATTCATCTCCCTTTTTGTAGAACTTCATGTGATGGTGAGTGTGGATGGAGTAGTAGTCAGTGTGTTTGAGTAGCTTGCAGTTCTCACCATCCAACTCAATGTCTGCTTCTCTGAATATCAAAGTGAAGACCATTTCATAAGGGAGACAAGCCCGACTCTTGGATTTTTCTGCTGCATTTTTTATTATTCAATCATAAAGAAGGTAGATTTATAGCGGTGCCCTCAACCATATGAAACATTACTCCCAGATCCCTCAAAGAAATCTAGTCAAATCTTCCTATTCGAGGGGAGAAAATTTGACCAATCATACTGTGAAGAAGCCTCAATTCAACGGGCAAGAGATTGGCATTGTGGATGTCAAATTTCTTTAGAAGGTTCCTACCGAAAAGCTTCTGCATTCCATCAAATCATTTGGCAGTTCCACAGCTTGGAGTCTAGAGGAAGGCATTTGTAGAAGGTGTCATAATCTCCTTTGATTTAAAATGAATGCATTGCCCTTCACTGCAGACCCAATGGACTCGGTATCTAACCTTAGATTTTTGAAAAACTCTAAGACAAAGTAGGGATAGGTTGGTACCTCTAGTGAACACATCATCTCCTAGCCCTGCTGTCAGATCCACGATCCAATCCGGAACCCTTGTTATCCAAAACTCAAAATTGACTTTTCTTCTAGTGGTAATAGCTTTGGATACCATGGAGACCCGAGTTGCAGTAGTGGTCTATGAGGAGGGGGCTGGTCGAGCTGAACTTCTGTATTGCTTCTTCTTGGAATGGATCTTGCTCGGTGCCACTGCCCTTCACCTCCTTGCCTCGACTGCATGAGATTTGGGTGCCATGACTCGAAGGTCCCAAGGGTTTGAGGGTCGGATGAGGGAGAAAGATAGGATTTTTTGAGGGATTAGGGTCAGAGTCAGGAAAAGCTTAAAGTGATCAAGCTCGGATGAAGAAGGAATAGGATTTTGGAAAGGTCAGTAGTTTTAAAAATTGGATCCCGACATATTGAGCTAGCTCGAACCTCTGTTCAAGTTAGCTCGACAGTCGAGTCAGCTCAGCTGCACAATCGAGCTGATTTGATCCACAGTTTCAAAAATTTATAAAAATTTAAATTAATTTAATAAAATTTTAAAAGTAAGGATCAAGCCAGCTATTATAAGAGCAATAAACATACTGAAGTGAATATTCATTGAAAAGGATCATAAATTCCTAATTCACCCCTAATCACATTAAATTTATCTTCATTTAATGACTTTGTGAAGATGTCAGCTAATTGATTTTCAATTCAAGTATAATGTCATTATTTTGAATATGATCTCTGATAAAATGATGTCTAATTTCAATATTTTTAGTTCTTGAATATTAAATATGGTTCTTTGTTAGATTTATAGTACTAGTATTATCATATTTTAAGAAAATTTTGTTTTGCTTAATGCCATAATCTTTAAGTTGTTGCTCAATCCATAGAAGTGGAGCACAGTAACTTTCGGCTACAATGTACTAGATCTCGACCATGCATAATGCTAGTAAATTTTACTTCTTGCTAAATCATGAGATTAAGTTCAACCCTAGGAATTGACATGTTCCACTTGTGCTTTTTCTATCAATTTTATATCTCCCATAATCAACATTTGAAAATTCAATTAGATCAATTGAAGTTTGCTTAGAGTACCATAAACTTAAGTTTTGAGTCTTTAGTAAGTATTTTAAAATTCTTTTGACAGCTAGCATATGGGACTCTTTAGGATTAGATTGAAATCTAGCACATAAGCAAATACTAAAAAGTATATCAAGCCTACTTGCAGTCAAGTAAAATAGAGAATCAATCATACCTCTATAGAGCTTTTCATTCATACTCTTATCATTTTCATCTTTGTTAAGTCTGCATATAGGGCTCATTGGTGTGCCGATTTTCTTTGCATTCTACCAAACTTCTTAAGAATTTTTCTAATATACTTAGTTTGGTTGATGAAGATCTCTTTTTTTATTGTTTGATTTGAAATCCAAGAAAAAAGGTCAACTCCCCCATCATGCTCTTCTCAAATTCATCCTACATTAACTCAGCAAATTCTTGACAAAGATCCTCATTAGTAGCTCCAAAAATGATATCATCCACATAAATTTGAACTACAAGAAGGTCATTATCTTTTCTTTTCAAAAATAGTGTTGTGTCTACATTATCTCTGCTGAATTTATTTCTAATAAAAATTTACTAAGTCTTTCATACCATACCCTAGGTACTTATTTTAGGCCATATAAAGTTTATTCAATTTGAAAACATGATTTGAAAATAAATGATCTTCAAATCCAGGGTTGTTCTCTATAAATTTCTTCAGCGATATAACCATTCAAGAAGGTACTTTTCACATCTATTTGAAATAATATGAAGTTTATATAACAAGCAAAAGCAAATAATAATCTAATAGCTTCTAGTCTTGCCATAGAAGCATATGTTTCATCATAGTCAATCTCTTTTTCTTGATTATATCCCTTGACCACTAATCTAGCTTCATTTCTAACTACATTACCATTTTCATCCAATTTATTTTTGAAAATCTATTTGGTTCAATAATAGGATGGTCAATAAATCTGTTAACTAAAGTCCAAACATTGCTTTTCTCAAATTGATTCAGCTTCTCTTGCATAGCAAGCATCCAATTTAAATCATTTTTAGCCTCTTCTATGCATTTGGGTTCAATTTGAGAGATAAAACAAGATAATCAAAGGTATCTCTAAAAGAGGATCTAATTCTTATCCCTTGTGAAGGATCATCTATGATTAAATCTCTTGGATGGTTGTATGCATACCTCCACTCTTTAGGTAGATCACTATATCTTTGAGTTACCTCTTGTTCAGCATTCTTCTCTTGTTCTGCATCTTTTGTTCCTTCATCTTCATTTTGGATGGATCTTTTCTTCAAATTGAGCTTCTTCATTCTATTCTCTAGAATTTCTACATCATCTTCAAATACATCTTCTTTTCTCAAAGATAGATAATTAGTTTCATTAAAAATAATATGAATAGATTCTTCAACAATCAAGATTCGTTTGTTGAAGACTCTATATATTTTACTAGATGTAGAATATCCAAGAAAGATATCCTCATCAGTCTTAGCATCAAATTTACTTAAAGTTACTTTTTCATTATTATGAATGAAATATTTACAATCAAAATATGAAAATAGTTAATATTAGATCTTTTTCTTTTCAAAGCTCATAGGGGGCTTTCTTTAAAATAGAGCGAATTGAAACTCTATTAAGGATGTAATATGCTGTGTTTACGGCTTCAATCCAAAAATATCTGAATAGATTTTTTTCACATAACATGGTGCGAGCCATATCTACTAGAATTTTATTCTTTCTTTTAACTGCACCATTTTATTGTGAGGTCCTGGGTGCCAAAAGTTATGTTCAATTCTATTTTCATTACAAAATCTTCAAAAATTGTTTCAAATCTTGTGCCATAGTCATTATGAATATAAACTATAGTTGAATTCTTATCATTCAAAATTTTTCTATAAACTTTGAAAAGGCTGAAAAATTTCATCTTTATGTGCTAAAATAAACTCAAGTGAAACGTGAATAATCATCAATTATCATAAGATCATATTTCTTCCCTCATAGGCTTGTAGTCCTAGTAGGTTCAAATTAGTCCATATGAATTAATTCAAGTGGTCTAGTAGTTGAAATCATGTTTTTGGATTTAAAACTCCTTCTAGTATATTTACCAAATTGGCATGCATCACAAATATGATCATATTCAAAATTTAATTTAAGTAGTCTTTTAACTAAATCTTTAGCAACTAGTTTCGAAAGAGTATTCATTGCTAGCATGGCCTAACCTATGATGCCATAGCCAACTGACTTCTTTGATTTTAGTATCTTTAACAACAAGATATTGGCTACTCTTTATGGCTATCTCATCGAGATCAACCAAGTAGATGTTGCCATATCTATGCCCAGTGAATTTGATACTAGCATCAAAGGAACTAGTGACTATGCATAAAGTTAGTTTAAATATTACTTCAAAACTTTTGTCACTCAGTTGACTTATACTAAGCAAATTATATTTAAATTATCAACTAACAATACATTATCCATATAGGTAGAAGGAGTAATCTGAATTTTACCGATACCAATGATCTTCCCTTTGCTGCTGTCACCAAAGGTGACTACTCTCCCTTTCTTTCTCTCAAGAGTGAATAATTGCTCTTTATCACCTGTCATAGACCTTGAACAGTCACTGTCCAAGTACTATTTGTATTTTGATCCACCGGCTACAAGACATTCCACATCATCCAATGTCATGGGGCATAAGTTTGCTTTATTTTGAGTCTCCTCTTCAAAGCAAGACTCATTGCTATCGCTCCATGCTGCTAACATGGCCTTCTTCTTGGTTCTTTTAAAAAACTTCTTCAAGGTAGGACAGTCAACCTTAAAGTGTTCCGACTTATTGCATTTATAATACAAAGGTAGTTCTTTCTCTTTCTCTTTGCTCGGTTTATCCTTGATCAAGTTTCTCTTCTTGAACCCATGTCTTCTTCTTCCCATAAACTTCTTAAATTTTTGATTACTAGAGCCATGTCCTCGTCGTTATCATCTTCAGTGGATTGGCTTTCATCTTTTCAATGGTTGTAGACTTCAAAGTAATTATCTTTTCTTTTACTCTCCTCTTCAACATGCTGCCCTATTGCCAACTCGTGTCATCAATGACCCAATCAACTCCTTGAAAGGTAATTTGTTTAGGTCTTTGACCTCCTGAATTACAGTCACTTTGGCTTCCTAAGACCTAGGTAAGGACCTGAGAATCTTTCTCACCAACTCACTGTTAGAATATACTTTACCAAGACTTTTTAGTCCATTAATGATATCTATAAACTTAGTGAACATGCTAGTGATAGATTCAGATGGATCCATTTTGAATAATTCATACTGATGCACAAGCATGTTGACTTTTGATTTCTTTACCTGATTTATCCCCTTATGTGTGACTTCGAGTCTGTTTCAATTTTTTTTTACAGAATTGTATGTAAAATTCAGTTGAACTCATTGGCATCAAAGGCACAATAGAGTGCATTCATTGCCTTTGCATTTAATTGAGCAAACTTCTTGTCCTGCTCATCCCAATCTTTTCTGGTTGGATTTTTTAGTGCCATCCATAATGACTGTAAGTGTGTATGGTCCATTGATTATGACACTCTACATATCATAATCAAAGATTTGTATGAATATGCATATGCGTGCCTTTCAATAGGTATAATTAGACCAATTGAAGAGCGATAGCCTATTTATGGATTGTTCTTCGGTAAGTGAACCTCTCACTTGAGTTGTCATAATCTTTTCTCTTGATTGCGAGATTAACAATTAGTAGAGACTAAGACTCTGATACCAATTGTTGCCCAGTGGGACAACTCAAGAGAAAGGG
>KE505614.1:231790-250335 GCA_000441515.1 Elaeis oleifera | reverse complement strand
CGTTTTCGCTGCTACTTCAGAAAGGTTTTGAAATCTATGCATGCAACCCTATCCGATTCTCTATCAGAAAATACCTATGAGTCATGAGAAATCAATGGGAAACTAGCGTCAATCCATGGTGGACCACACGAAATTGGGTGGGAAACGCCCTGCTGGTCCACATGCTCCCACATGGACCACCCAGCCCATGGAGCACGGTACACCGTGCGGTCTGGGCCACACTCGCGCATCTGCTAGGCCGGCCTGTGCATGCCCGCACGTTGGGCCGCACGTCTGCTCCATCGTTGGGCATGGCCCACTCCGCCATTGGCTTGCACCACCTGTGGGCCCCTCCAATAGTCCATGGGCCATACCAGCCCATCTCTTGATCTTTTTTCACACATAGTTTCTCTGTTTGGACTCCGTTTGGACTGTTCTTAGGCTTGTTGGACTCCATTCGTCATCCTAGACCTCGTTCTAAGCTTATTGTGGATCGAATCTTTAGATATTTTTCATAACAATCTTTATCTCGACTTGATATTCAGCCTCCTCCTAATTCTGAAAGTTTTTGGATCTTCTCGCCCCCATATCCTGTGACAAACGCCTGCTGGTCATGGATGGGCAAATATGGAAGTCAAACTAGGTCACTCGATCCTATCTCCATCATGAGCTGTGATCAGTCTGACTTGAGATCTACTCGGGGTAGCCTCATGCGGCAATAAAATTTCACCTCGCGATGTGGCCTGTCATTCTTTCGAGTCTCCCGTCTTGTGCTTGATCCACTTGTTCTTGGAGCTCCACCTCGCATTGAGCTCTCTGCTAAGAGATAGTGTCCTCCATACTGCTTCTCCTTCATCACGATCCTACTGCCGTACAAAATCTTTAAGATTCCTCCATCAGCTCTCCACTTGTAGCTGCTTGAATCCAATCTGAGAAAAATTAGATTTCTCTTAAAGCTGGATATGTGTCAGACCTCACCCAACTTCCTTACTGCTCCATCATGTGTCTCCATGCTGACTATTCTGATGCCCTTGATCGCATAGCTTGATCCATCCGATAAGTAAACAGTACCCTCACTGTTCTCCAGAGACTCAAACAGCTCCTCACTACAACAAATATGATGGGAATAAGCAAAGTCTAAAATCCATTGTTGGGAAGGAGTAGATACCTCATCTGAGACCATAAACGCATCAATGATCTCAGTGTCGCTACTAACCGTCGCCATAGTAGCCATCATCCGATCCTTGAGTTGAAGATAATCTCTAACACGATATCCTAACTCGTCACACTGGTAGCATCTGATCTTGCTGTAGTCCCTCATCCTAGACCTGGACTGCCCATGTCGTGATCTCTTATCGCTTCATCTTCCACCGGCATGTCCTCCAGTCATCGTCAAAGTTAAGTCATCCCCTGAACTCGAAGTCTGATTCTCCTGTCTGAGAACCTCATTCTGAAGAAGTGTAGAAGTCATCTCTTCCATCTTGATGGTGTTTTAACTACCAAAAGAGCAGTCACCAAGGACTCGAAAGAGAGAGGAAGTGATGATAGCAAGACCAACACCCTAGTCTTCTCTTTAACTTTCTCACCAATGCTAAGGAGGTCGGTGAGGATCTTCTGAAAGTTGCTTAGATCTTTCTGCACGCTTTGTCCTTTGATTATCCGTAGCTAATAAAACTGCCTCCAGAGGAAGACAGCATTGGTGAAAGATTTCACCATGTACAACTCCTTGAGTTTCGACCTCAGTACCATCAGAGAAATCTTGTCAAGAACATGGATCATCACATCATTCATCAAGTATAAGTGGATCGTGCTCACCGCCTGCATCTAAAGCCACTTCAAAACTGTCAACTCCTTGGTAGTCGGCATCTCTTTACACAAGAGAGCGTCGATCAACCTCTACTGGATGAGCACGTCCTTCACCCTCGACTGCTAGAGGAAGAAATTGCTTTTCCCATCAAATCGGTTGATCTCCACCTTGATTGAGCTTGTCTTCTCTATTTTTTTCAATCTCGATTAACACCGTCATGATCTGGACAATCTTATACGCTAGTACCGTCTGAGCTCTGATACCAATTATTGGGGATGTCTGGTTAGGACACCACCACCACAGGATCTTTCCGATATCACTCGTATTTAACTCGATCACATGTACATACCGCAAGAGAAGAGAAAGAAATATAAAACAAGAAAAAATAATCAAGTATGTGGATCAGCCCAAGGCTTACCTCCAGGAGGCATGCAAGCTTCACTATGAGAAAAAAAAATTACAAGAGGAGATCACACCTTAACCCTTGTACACCAATCTCTCTCTCTCAACAAGAAGCTCTTCTTATAAAAGCTCTCTCTCTAGAAGACTCCTGAACTCCTAAAATGACTGCTGACCACTGTCTGATAGTCTGCCTTAAGCACCCCTGTACTCCTGCTCTTTGTCGGCTCCTCTTGATCTACTGTCTGCAGCTGCCGTCGAACTCGCTCCTATTGCTACTTTGGGTCCTTGGCTGATCACACCATGCCATAGATATCTCTCGATTTGTCCATAGGCCTCTTAAAGACTTGAATCTGAGCCCTGATCAAAGATGCACTCCGATTAAATCTCAGAAAATCTTCCAGCCATCGGATCTTCACAACTCGTATCTCCAACCATCGAATCATGCAACAAAGCCTTAGATCATGCCCGCTTACTTCCCGACCATCAGATCAGGATCCAGATCACATTCGTGAGCCTCTAAAGCCATCCAATCGTGAGTCGGTCCACGAAACACCCATGAGCCATGAGAAACCAGTGGGAAATCAGCATCGGTCCACGATGGACCGTGCGAAATTGGGCAAGAATGCCCTGCTGGTCCACGTGCTCTAGCATGGACTGCCCAACCCATGGACCGTGGTACATTGCGTGGTCTGGGCCACGCTCACACATGGGCTGCGCGTGCATGCTCGCGCGTCCGCTAAGCCAACCCACAGCACCCGCGCGTTGGCCGCACGTCTGCTCCTCCACTGAGCCTGGCCCACTCCACTGCCGGCCTGCATCGCATGTGAGGCCCCTCCGATGGCCCATAGGCCATAACAGCCCACTTTCTGATCTTCTTTTGCGTGCAGTTTCTCCGTCTGAATTTCGTTTGGACTATTCTTGAACTCGTTGGATTTCGTTCGTCATTCTAGATCTCGTTCTGCACTTATTGTGGATCGAATCTCGAGATATGTTTATAACAGTCCATTAATATAAATTTGATTCATCTTTGCTTAACCATCAACACAAGAAGTAATAAATATTATTAGCTTCCTATTTTAAAGTTTTAATATTTGAATTACTTAAATTCTAAATTTTTTGATCTTATCTAATATATACCTAATTAATAAATAAAGATTCAAAAATTTATCTTGGTTTAGGGATTACAATATTAATTTTTTTGTTCAATTTATTGCTCCCACACGTAGCCGAAACTAACAACCCGAATAAATTATAAAGTGACTATGGTTGTGGTGGGGAAAATTATGAGAGAGAGGGTATAACTATTTGGATAATGATACTCGGTAGCCAAAGTAGATCAAATTTGGAGTAGATCCTGAAGCAAGAATCAAGTCAATTCAAAAGTGATATGACAGGCATTGTCAATAATGGGTGTTTTACAAAAGTTAGAATAGAGATCAGTATAGTGGGTGATCATAACGATATCTATCTAGGACCCTCTATTGGGTCCACCGGGGACCCACAAATAAGACTCCTGGACTCTGATCCACTGGATCTGATAAACAAGAAGGGAGAGAAAGAGAGGAGTAAAGAGAGAGAAAATAGAACAGAGAGAACTCTCTCTCTCCTTCTCAAAGAGAGGAGTAAAGAGAGAGAAAATAGAACAGAGAGAACTCTCTCTCTCCTTCTCAATTCATGGGAGGCTCTCTTCCTCTTTCTTCAACAAAAGAAGGCATGGAAGACCTGCCTAGGTGATGATACCAACCCAAGGGGTGGTGCTTGGCCATGATATTGCCAGCCATAGTCGTCCGTTGACGAGGAGAAATAAGAAACATAAGAGCAAATGAGGATAAATTAAAACGAACTCGGTTAATCACAGTTGATTCACCAACCACCTCATTGTTTGACCTCAAAGGATGCTAGAAAACAGCAAAATCCGGTCAAATTGTGCTGGCAGCAATAAAGAAGAGAAAGGTGCTGAAACAAGCACCCTAATTCAAAGATGAGTCCGGCGACTTGCCAGCTCTAAACAAGGTCGAACGATGACTAGAAGATCAGAAAACAAGGAGAATAAGAGCTTAGGTCGCTTAACTAAGTCCAATAAGGTTCTACAGGAAGATCTAGCAATATTTTGGGGTGGAAAGCCAAGTAAAGCTTGACAAAATTCTTAGAACCAGTGGTGATCTCATGGGATTTTGGTGGGTTCAAAGGAGGAGAAGGAAGCCTCTTTCATAGTTGAAATCCTAAGATTTTAGCTGAGTTCGGCTTGCGGTAGGACTCCCGATCTCCAGTGAAATCACGATGGAAGAATACTTCAATCGGGAATCTTCTTTCCCACCCTCTCTCACGTGCAATGCACGTTGCTTGAATGGGCCTGGCCTCTTCAAGCTAGCTCAAGGCCCAAACCCAGTTTATTACACTATTATTGATTATTTCATTCTATTAAAGATATTGATGATTTATCTCTCACATTATCGTCTAATTCTTATTTTTCCATGAATAATGTTTATTACGTGCTTAGCTTGAAGAAAAATTCCATTTCTATTTTACAAATTTTGGATAGTATATTTTATTTATTTGGGCTTGATAGTATAGAGATTTATGTGGATGTTAAAGTTTCCGAGAAACAAACTACTCATGGTAGAATAGCAAACAAGCTGTATATTATTTCTAACAGAAATTCTTATGCATGCTAGATCAGTGCAGGTAAATTATGATATTCTTTGCGATATGCAAAGCAAATGATTGGTTCATAGGCTTCCCAAGATGATAGTGAATATAAGCACTATTTGCACCGGGTGTTGGTAAAGAAAGATGCATAAGCTTTACACCAAGATAGGATCTTTTTGGTCACTACAATTGATATATTCAGATCTTACGAGAATATTGAGTGCTCATTCTTTCATTGATATAATGTCTTGATGATTTATTTAGATATACATAGGTTTTTATTTGCTAGTAAAAGTTGCAAGCATCTAAGAAATTTTGTCAGCCTCAAAATCTTGTTGAAAATCAATTTAAATATAAGATTGGTTGCTTGAGGATTAAGGGTAGTGGTGAATATGTTTCCGAGGAATTCTCAAACTATATATCCGGTTAGTTGTATATATGCAAATACCTTGCTTGTCTGAGTTCTTCTGAGCAAAATGATGCAATAGAGAGGAAGAATATATAGCTATCTAAGCCTATCCATGATGAAAATGTGAAGTATGGATTTTGAGCATAATCTTTGGAGGTGACAATATATGTAATTAATAGGACATCTCTAAGAAGTATTGGTGATATGTCTCTTAGAAAAAAATATTTGGAACATGCTTTGATATCTATTATCTTTGTACATTTAATTTGGATGCATTTATTTTATGTATAATTGTGATCGAGTTCCAACAAATTGAATGAGAAATTTGTCAGTGCATTTTCTTGGCCATGATAAAGCTAAAAATAGACGGTGGTGTATTAATCTTGAGATAGTGAATATCCTATGCGGACTTGAAGGGAGTATTTGGTTTACAATCAGAATCAAAATCAGAGTAGGAATCGAAATAGATTGGAATCAGTATCAGAATATTCCTCGAAGTGTTAGGTTGGTGACCGAAATTAGAATCGAAATGAAAATTTAAATTCTTAGAGGAGAGTAGGGATTGAGTTTTAGGCAAAGCTAGAAATGATTGGACTAGATCGGGCCAGGCCACACCCTTATCTAAGCTTGATCTGAAATATTTTTTGGGCTTCGAGCTGGATTTAAACCTGAAAATTTTGGAAAACCCAAGCCCGAGCCCGACCTAAGCCCAAGCTCGAGCTTGACCTAAGCCCAAGGCTTGAGCCTGGCCCAAACCTATTTGGGCCAGCTCGAAAAAAAATTATGCTTGATTGGCTTCGAGTTGAAGGTAAGCTCCTAGAGAAGCTCTTTATAGAAGTGAATGATCTCACCGATGGTAGGGGGTGGAGGTGGGTCTTTGCCGATGGCCTCATATAGCTCCTCCTCTCTTTCTCCGAGCATGGTGCAAACCGATCAAGGATCGATAAGGATGGCCATGATGCTGGCAGAGGCCGTGGCTTCGTTGACGCTGCCAGACGTGGGGGACCATCTCTAGGAGAAAATTTAGGGCTATCTTACGAGGACTGGAGCCTCTCCTCCTCCATCGAAGCCCGAATTTCTCTCTCTCTCTCGATCGGTCACCTACCTTTCTTGCATTTCTTAAACTAGGATTTTGGGCATTAGGGTTAGGATTTGGATTGTGAAAGGCCCGGGAGGGGTGAGTGGGAAAAAAAACATACAAGTTGCAAGGGTCTAGGATTATCCAAGCTTAAACCCTCCCTTGACCTCATTTTCAACAGCAAGCTGGTGGAGAAGCAACCTGCTTTGGAGAAGCCAGTGGAGGACAAAGAGAAGAAGATAGTGGCCGAGAAGGCCCTTGCCAAAAGAAGCCCAAGGCTAAGAAGCACCTCCATCGACAACGATCGGCACAGGGCACAGGACCCTCCTCCCCAACCTGTCCCCAGCACTACCACTAGATGCACTGGAAAGCGATCTTAGGCATAAGAATGGAGAACCTTAATCCGGCTAATGTTTCGACAAAGTTGGGAGAGGATCCATCCTTGTGGAGAATCTCAGCTTCTTTACCGAGAGCGGCAATCGTGAAGGGCTCTCCGGCCTCGGCAAGCGGCAGTGGACAGCCCGTGGTGAGGGCTAGCTGAAGGCGACGATGATCAGGCTTGGGCTATTGATCGAATTAAACCCATTTGGGATCGGGCTCGATTAGGCTTGAATATGGGCTTTGGCTCAGGCCGGGCCCGAGCAAAGCCAAAGGTATACTCGAGCCTAGTTTGAAAACAACGGACTCTATAATTAAGCCCAAACCTATCTTGAATTGTTTCGGGCTTAGTTTGAAGCCCAACCCGAAGTTGGACCGGCCCGAGCCCCGTTCCAGTCCTAGTTTTAGGTAGATTGGGCCATATTCGCCTTGGAATCAGAATCAGAATAGTATTTATCCCAACCAAATGGTTGAAATGAGAGTCACCTATTTTCATTTCGATTTCAGACTCTAGCTCCCTCCAACCAAACATCCTTAATAGACAGTGAATATCTTGTGCATTTTGGCTATTCACTGGGAAGTTGATGTAGGCTGGGGGGCCCACCATAAGGTTCAAAGTGAATAATGGAAGACCAAGCTACTCTAAGAAAGAAATTAAACCAATCCTTGAAGTAATAAAGTGGATTATGAATTTCAAAAGTCTAAAGGTAGAAGAAACTAAGTAGCCAGAAATCTAATAAGGACAACTAATAGCTCCTCATCTCTCCACCAAAAGTGCACTATTGTCGTCGGAATCCACCAGCCCCTTCAAAGTATGCCATAGTTGAGGACTGTGACTAATTATATCATTGATCTTGAAATCCATCAAGGTGCCTAGAATTCACTAAGGCTTACTTAGAATCTACCATGAAAAGAAAAGGAATTTAAAAGAGCAACCATGACTTAACATGTATTTAGGAGAATAAATTTACTGATTGATTGATAAACCTAGGATACATGGGGGTATATCTAGGCTCTCGAATCCCTTAAATTGATAGCGATGGGTATAGGTGTCCTCAAAGTCTGATTAGAGCATGAAAAATAAATCCAAGATCAATAGAATGAGCAATCTTATCAAGAATGAGCTTCCAGAATAAAATTAGATTTGATGATGGACCTAGTACCATAATATAAGTTTGGACAATGGTCAGTTTGGTACTGGAATTGATTTACACAATAACTAGGTTGCCGTTGGATCCTCTTGGATCAATGTTTGGCTTGAACTTGATTACTAGAATCCTGAATAGTGTATAGTGTACATCAAGTAATTTCAGATGACACATGGCATGCCATTGAATCTGAACGAGTGAGGGTCAGATTGGGTTGCTCTGAAGCTAGTAGCCTCATCATTTTTAGGATCTGACAGTGAATTATAGGCCTAGGATGGAACCGGTCTTCATAGAAATGTGGGCTTTGGAGCTATAGGTCTTTGACTATTATCCATGACCTTTCAAACTTCGACCTACTTCTAATTACATAGAAAGTTTTTGATGATAAACGACGGCCCACTTCAGGTTCTTAATTGGATTTTTATTTTGATGAAAATGAGTTAGGGAAAGCCTAACTCAAATTATATTAGTTCATATATATTAAAGTAATACAATGAGTAGGTGATATAGATTGACATAAGCAAAAGAGAGGATCTACGTTATATGATGTTCCTAGGCAGGAGCCATGATACATGCTTTAAAAATAGGTTTCAGCAAAATTGCCAGTGCCTACAACCAAGTTTGGAGGAGGCATGCTCCTCGGAGGCTCTGCTGGCATGCTTTTTAGAGGCTCTGCTGAGTGCTAGTCAAGTTGGCTCTGAGTTTGTCTAAGATCTTACTAATAGATTGTCTGACTGGCAGGATGAGTTTAATATCTGATCTTCGGAGATGTTCTATTCATGACATGAATACTCTTGCAACTTGTTGGGACACAAAATTTAGATGAAAAGCATGAAAGTTGAAACAATATTTGTTTCATTCTTTGCATAGGATCCATTGTCCTGCAGCCAATAGAATATCCAGTCCTTTGTGTAATGCTCTTTTGGGATCCTGCTATCTCCAAATGTTCCATAGTGCTAATTGAAATATTGATAGATCATTAGGGTGGAAGTCTTCAAGTAGCCAAAACTATACTGTTCTTGCAAATTGGCATTGAAGGAGTAAGTGATCTGCATTCTCTGATGTCGCATCACATAAAGAACAATTATCTATTCCTTTCCAGCCTCACTTGACAAGGTTACTCATAGTTAGGATTTTATCCTGGCAAGAGAGATATAAGTACTTAACTCTCTCAGAGATTTTGATTTTTCAAACCACTTTGCTTGTGAGTGGCCTTACCCCTCCATTAAGAAGAAATCTGTAGCAGCACGTGATTGGATATTATTTTGCTGTAAACCACCTCCAATCGATTGTGTTCAAGAGATTAGAAGGCTGTATTGTCGACAGATCTCCTCTAAGCTTCTATAGATCCGGGTGGTCAATTCTAGCCTCTATGAGAGGCCATATCTGATTTTCTTTATATGCATCATATGCCTCCACCACCAAGACTTCTTTATTGTTTAAAAAGGTATATAACCAAGGGTATTGATCTTTGAGGGGATGATCAAATAACTATGTATCGTTCCAAAAGGAAGTATGTAAGCCATTTTGAACCTTAAACTTCACTAGCCAATGAAATAAATCTTTAACTTGCTGAACATTTTCCAAAATAAGATATTTTTTGCTATCTAAGCATCTTCAATGATATAGTTTGTTCTTGGTAGTAACCGATTTTCATCAATGTGCTCTAGGGTTTAGGTGCTTCTATGAACAATTTTCACCATCATTTGTAGATCAGTGGCTTGTTAAGCAACCTAATGTTGGTGACCCCCATGCCTCCAAAATTTTTGGGACAACAAATCTGAGACCAATTTAGCAAAGATTTTCTCAGTTTATTCTTTTTTCACCACACCATAAGAAAGCATAGCTTGTCAATGTGCTTGATAATGCTTGCGGGCAATAAAAAGTTTGGCATCCAGAAAGCGACGAGATTACAATATTGATCATCATTACCCTTCCTGCAATGGACAACAGTTTGCCTTTCCATGTAGCCAGTTTTTTTGAAACTTTCTCAATAAATGGTGCCCAATTGACCATCCCAAGCTTGTTATAATGTAGTGGCATTCCCAGATATCTCAACAAAAAATTAGAGATTTTGCTTCCTAAGATGGTAGCAATGCGGTTTTTCTTGCTTTGCGATAAACCTAGACCCAAAATGGAGAATTTTTTGAAGTTGATCTTTAACCCTGACAGCAACTCAAAGGAATACAGGATGAATTTCAATAAGGTAATATATCATTGCTATGCACTACAACAAATTAATGTGTCATCTGCAAATTATAGGCTTTGAAATTATATAGCCCTGTGATCTCTTGTGTGCCAATGCCTTCGATCAGTTGATAGTTACCTGCTACTATGAGGATTTGATAAAGGATGTCTATGATTGGATTGAAATGTTGTGGCAATAGAGGATCGTCTTGCCGTAGCCCTCTACAATGTCTGAATGTTCCTAGGCTACCATTAACAATGATTGTATATTTGATAGTTGTGATGATATCATGGATCCAGTGACACCATCTATTGTTAAAACTTCTTGTTCTAAGGAGATCAGACATAAATGGCCAAGCTACATTGTCAAATGCTTTCTTGAAATCCAGTTTAAAAATAATCCTAGCATCCTTTGATCTACTAGCCTGTGAGATAATTTTGTTAGCTACTATAAAGATGTCTATAATGTTTCATCCTTTGATGAATGTAGATTGATTAGGAGAGATCAGCTTATTCATTTTGCTGGCTAATCTCTATAGGAGAACCTTTGACAGAATTTTAACTATACCGTTCATTAGACTAATGGGTTAATAGTCTTTGCTGTGCAATTTAAATTTTCTTTGATATGTGGATGATATAAGAGTAATTGATCCTTTCCAAGCTTGTCTGATGGTCATAAAATCTCTGAAAGAATTTGATGAGATATGCTTTAATGACATTCCAATAGCATTTGTAGAAAGAGAAAGAGAATCCATTCGGGCTAGAAGATTTTTGAGAATTAGTTTGAAAGAGCAGATTTGATTTCTTCCTCCTTGAAGGGTGAATCCAGATCAAATAGTTCCAAAGGTCTTTCTAGATACAGAGATTTCCAGTCTACATTTATATAGGATTGAGTTGAGTTGTCAGGCAATTCTAGGTAGTAATTATGGAAACAACCTTGGATTTGCTCTTGATCCATTATAGTTATTTGGTTATTCCAAAGTTCTATGATGGGTTCTTCCTTTTCTATTGCTGGCCCACATATGAAAAAAATTGATATTACAATCGTTGTTGTTGAGCCACTATATATGCGAGCGTTGTTTTTAGAGCATTTCTTCTTATGCTAACAGCTGATTTAGACTCATTTTAAGTGATGCCCATTTTTCGAGTTCTAATACTGGTAAGTTTATTGATTTTTCTGCTGAGTCTATGGAGGTTATTCTACCTAGTATGTCATCTTTCTGTATCATGATATTACCCACTTGAGATCGATTTCAAGCTCTAAGCTTTGCCCTAATTGAATGGAGCTTCTAGATGAGCGTTGTTGTTGCATCGTCGTGGGTTGGTTCCCCTTCCCACCAGGACTGAATCATATCATCGAACCCTATAATGGTAATCCAAAAATTCTCAAAATGAAATGGCTTGATCAGGGAAAGTTTACCTTGTATACAGGCTATGGTTCAGAGTAGTAGGGGAGTGTGGTCTGAGGTGAATCGGACTAGTGGGATGAGATTACACAGAGGATATTTGTTGAGCTAATCTATGGAGATGAAGCATCGATCTAATATTGCCAAGGAGGGCTCTTTCCTAAAGTTGGACCACGTAAAGTTTCTATTTGAGAGTCTTAGTTCTATCAATACCTATGAGTTGAAAAAGTTATTGAAAAGTCTGGAAATTCATTTTGAGTTAGTTATCCCTTTGCATTCTAATGAGAATCTTACTACGTTGAAGTCTCCGATCAAAACCTAGGGG
Source organism: Elaeis oleifera (assembly GCA_000441515.1). Taxonomy (NCBI): domain Eukaryota; kingdom Viridiplantae; phylum Streptophyta; class Magnoliopsida; order Arecales; family Arecaceae; genus Elaeis; species Elaeis oleifera. The sequence goes on along the minus strand of KE505614.1, from coordinate 238,567 downwards.
AGATTGTTATCTTCTCTTAGTTCTCTAAATTCTACATATAATATTTGACATTCTTGCTGATTGTGCGGGCCGTAGATGTTAGAGCATAGCAGTGTGAAACCTAATGATTTACATATCAGTTTGATGGATAGAGAATAGGTGCCCTTTTTGAGTAAACATCTATTGAAGTCATTGAGATTCCAAAAAGATAACAGGCCTCCCGAAGATCCCGTAGCATCTAACGAGATCCATCCTCCAAAATTTGGGCTGCATATCTTCGTTTGCAATTTTGGTTCATATGATTTTGTTTTGTTTCTTGTATAAATACCATTGAACATTTTACCTGTTTGATAGTTTCTCTGATTGCCCCTTTTTTCTTAGATCCATCGGTACCTCTTGTGTTCCAATTAAGTATCATTAATTGAGATTACAGAATATTTAGGTGGCCGCAAATGTGAGCACAAAAAGGGGTGAGAGCTACTGGAGTAATGCCAAAAAGGTATAGCTGAGTGGCTATTCATTTTGCAGATCCAAAAGTTTAACATAAGAAATTCCACTGAGATAGCTGAGGAAGAAAACAAACATGATAAAGTGAGATGTAAACTAGAGAAGAGCTGGGGTTGGAGCACGTAAAGTATCCCTTGGCCCCCCGCATGAGACTTTGAAAGAGGGATCATCCTTTTGTGGCTGCCAAAACTTGTTTTGCCAGCTTGCCGCATCACTGAGCTTTAAGAGACTTCAGTTTACCTACTGGGTCAGATTGATCTCCTTCCTTTAGCAACATTCCGCATTGTTTTTTCATTTCTGAGATTTGAGTTGGTGTCAGGGAATTTATGAATAATATATCTCTTGCAGCAAGTGAGTCTTCAACCAAGCCAAGTGCCTTAATCTTTTTGGATCATAGTTGGCCACTTCATTTATCAGGAGACACTCTTGCACTTTTCCTTTCACGGTGCTCGCAATGTCATGTTGGTGTTCGATGGTATTTTACGCCTCTTGAGTTTGGCGATGTGGACTATTGCATGCCTCTAGAATTTTGGTGAATATCTATCTTAGGAGAATAGTCACTGCAGATGTAGTTGAGTGGCCATGCTTTGTGGCCGCAAGCATGGTTTGAGTTTCAAAACCCTATAGGTAGTTGTTAGTAATGACTACAGTGTTGGGGTTGGAGTCAGATAAGTGGCCGTTGGCTGAAAACTTAGAGAAAGTGAGTTCAAATTTGAATTGTTGACATAAAATGTTCTGTTTGGGATGTCTATCAGTAGGATACTCAATGGCTTGACCCAAGGATTAGGTCTCACGAGGTAGTGTAGTAGGTGTCCCATTAGGCAATGGTTGGTGTCTGGGTTCAATGACTGCACATAGGTTATTGTTGTTGGGGATGCCATAGATTTTATGGTGAGCTGCTGACTAAGCTCCTAACTATTCTCCTGGCTATCCTCTATATGTGGTTGGAGAGCTGTCCTCCTTGAATTTGGACTATCAGATAGAGGACCCGACCTCTTTCAATTCTCTGGCAAGGGTGATCCTCACCTGAAACTGAACCAATAATCCTAGTCTTCATCTTCTCCATCTGCATCCTCGTTCTCGAAGGATGAATTTAGGGTGACCTGCTCTAAAATATAATTAATCTTGATTTTAATGTCATAGCTGCAAGGGCTCACTATTACATTAATAGATTCAGGAACATCCTAAATTTCCTCACAAAGAATGATAAAGTTGAAAAATGTGAGATCTGTTGGTGGGCTTACTCAATGAACTAATAAATGTAATAGTTCAAAATAAGATTTATTTATGGAATGAACTCAAGTACAAAATACTTGATTACAAATCACTTTTTTTACAACACAAAATCCATACCCCTATTTATAGAAATAGAGGGACACAACTCTTCACAAGAGTTACTTATTAAAAGACACATTCCTATAAAGAAACATCCTACTTCACCAAAAGATACATCTTTTAATCTAAAAGACACAACCTTATAAAAAGATGCATCTTCATATTACAGATGGATACAACTCTTCTCAATGGACACAACTTCTCATGAACAAGTTTAGTAACCAACATATTCTCCCCTTAAACTTGTTCATGCACAACTACTCTCATCTTCTTCAATTAGGTCTTCATAAACTTGGAGCTTGTTTTGTAAATCTTTGTTTTTCGCAATTAGCTTTCTAATTTCACATGCTTGTACGTTGATTACATTCTTCAAGGATTTGTTTTCAGTATTCAGCATCAGGTTTTAATTCTAAGAAATATTTGCCTTTTCCAAATTTTTCACCAAAGTTTGTGAATAATTGATATTATTCTTAGGCCAATAAGTACCTATAATATACATAAAAGTACATTCTGCGATATCTTGTTCGACATTCTTTTTTGTCGACTTTGTGTGTCCCATGAAGTATTTTCATATACTTGAACCATAGAGTATAATTTCGGCATATGATCTTGTCCTGTCTTGAAAGTTGAATATTGCGGTAATAGCATGCGGTGTTTTTGACAGAATTCTTGTAGTAGATTCTTGTAGAAATTTTACTTCCTCCATATTTTTTACTTTGTAGTGGTAAGCACCCTTTGATTAGAGAAAACTTTGTAGGCACTCTCTAATACTTTATATGGGTATGAAAAGATACCTATTAGTAACTACTCTTTATCCAAGAGACACAAAGAGTAACTATCTCTTATCCAAGAGACATAGAGCAACTTCTACAATTTTCCTTGTCTAAGAGACATGAAGAGTAACCTTTACAACTAATGCATTTATCCTTTTTCAAAACATTGTCTTTGCAACGATCTCCGCACCTCTTCACGATCTCTGCGCCTCTTCATCTTTTCAAATTTTTTTTGTCCCAGACTTTGCAATCGGTCTAAACTATTCTATAACTTCAATACCCTAGTAACCACCTTTTTGAATCCTCGACAAGCATGCCTCTTCATGAATAGCCATGTTTCTTGGTCAAACTACTCTTCTCTATTCAAACTATGTGGTCAAACATCTTCATTTCTTCCTCTCTTTTCAAACTGAGTAGTCAAACCTTTAGTGAAAAATATCACATAGAACATATTCCAAGCCTTTTCCTAAATTTCATAAAATATCAAATTGTAGTGGTTTGGTAAATATGTCTACGACCTGTGTCTCTGTATTGCAATGAATTAATTCAACCTGACCTTTTTTGATTTGTTCTCGAAGAAAATGGTATCTGGTATTTGTGTGTTTGCTTCTTCCATGATGCACTAGATTTTTAGATAATTCGATTGCTGACTTGTTATCAATAAATATTGGGATAGAAAACCTTTGGGTATGATTTAATTCTTCTAATACATTTCTTAACCAAATTGCTTCGCAAACACCTAATGCCGCTGCCACATATTCAGCTTCACACATTGATAAGGCTACAATTTCTTGTTTCTTTGAACTCCATATAAAAGCTGTAGATCCTAGAAAGAACACATAACCAGTAGTGCTTTTTCTTTCATCTTGATCTCCAACCCAATCGCTGTCTGTATATCCAATCAATTTCAAATCTTTTGAGCTTGTATAATATAACCTATGATCAATGGTGCCCTTTATATATCTTAAAATTCTTTTTGCAACATGCCAATGTGATTCTTTTGGATCTTCCATATATCGGCTAATTAATCCAATTCCATAAACTATATCTGGTCTGCTCATTATCAAATAGCGAAGACTGCCAACAAGACTCTTAAAGAGAGTTGAATCTTTTTTTTTCTTATCATTTTTGCTAAGTTTTGTTCCACAAGCAATAGGAGTGCTAATTTCTTTACAATATTCCATCTTAAATTTCTTTAGTATATTTTTGGCATACCTTTTTTGAGTGATAAAAATTCCTTTCTCATCTTGCTTAACTTCAATACTGAGAAAGAAATTCATGAGATCAACATCTGTCATTTCAAATTTTCTTGTCATAATATTCTTGAAGTCATCTATCATATCTTGACTACTTTCAGTGATTAGTAAGTCATCAACATAAATATAAACAATTAAAATTTCTTCCTTTCTACTGATGTATATTGCATACTCATAAGGACATTTCTTGAAATCAATATTTTGAAGATAATTATCAAGATGAGTATTCCACGCTCGAAGAGCCTGCTTTAAATCATATAAAGCTTCATGTAATTTATAAACTTTATCATCCATACCTTTTATCTTATGTCATTTGGGTTGCTCAACATAAACCTCTTCTTTTAGGTAGCCATTTAGAAATGCCAAATTTACATCTATTTGATGTACTTTCCAATGATGTTGTGCTGTAAGAGATAGAATAAGTCGAATAGTATCAAGTCGGATGACAGGTGTAAATACTTCTTCATAATCAATTCTTTTTTCTTATTTATATCCTTTTGCGATGAGCCGCGCCTTATATCTTTCGATATTTTCATTAGCGGTATGTTTGATTTTATATACCGATTTTATACCGATAGCTTTATATCCTTTAGGTAATGAAGTCAATTTTCAAGTCTTATTCTTTTCTATTGCTCTTATTCTTCATTCATAGCTGCTCGCCATTCATCATTTTCATGGCTTCTTCAACCGTCAATGATTCTTGATTAAGATGTAGACAAAATAGATTATCACCATCTATTTTTTCTATCTCATCATATACCTCTTTGATTCTTCTCATTTTTGTAGATCTTTCTCTTGAGGTACTTGAATATGTAGAAGTAGAAGAAGTTGGTGTTGTTTGAGAGAGTCGTTGAAAGTGGAGGATCATAAGTATGTGACTCTTCTTCAATTTCTTGATCCATCATTTTTTGTTTTTGAGTTTCTTCTTCTGTACTTTAATTTCAAGTAGCATCTTCATCAAATATGACATCTTTACTTATTATCACTTTATTGATGATTGGATTGAAGAGTTTATATGCTTTTGAATTCTCACTATACTCAATAAAATGAATTTCTCTGTTCGATCATCCAACTTTTTTCTCTTCTCCTTTGAAATTTGTGCATATGCAATGCAACCGAATATCTTGAGATGTCTAATACTTGGCTTATGTTCGCTCCATGCATCTTGAGGTGTTACATTCTTCATACTTTTTGTTGGACTTCTTTTAAGTAGATATACTGCACATGCAACCGCTTCTATCTAGAATAACTTTGGTAAACCTTTCTCTTTGATCATGCTTCTTGTCATATCCAAAATGGTTCTATTCTTTCGCTCAGCCACGCCATTTTGTTGTGGGCTGTATACCGTTGTAAATTGTTGTTAAATACCTTCAATGCTATAATATCTTTTAAATTTATTTGAAGTATATTCTCCTCCTCTATCAGATCTCAATATCTTTATTCTATTTCCACTTTCCCTTTCTGCCATAGCTTTATATATTTTAAATGTAGAGAATGCAACAGATTTTTCTTTAAGAAAGTAAATCCACACTTTTCTAGTATAGTCATCAATAAAACTAATGAAATACTTGTTATCTCTAAGAGACTCAGGAAAAGGACCACAGATCTGTGTGCACTAAATTCAGAGGTGCTGATGCATACTTTGCCTGGTTACTAAGAAAAGAATTTTGGTTTGTTTTCCAACTACACAGCCTTCACATACTTCTTTTGGATATTTTATAATAGAAAATCCATTCACCATTCCTTTAGAAGATAATAACTTTAAACTTCATAATTTAAATATCCATACCTTAAGTGCCATAATCATGATTCTTCTTTCAAATTTGCTTGATAGCACCTTTCAATCTCAATTTTGATATTAATGGAAACATCTAGTTCTTCGACATGTATACTTTGCAATTATCCTTTATTTTATCCTTCAAAGTTAGGGTAGAGTCCTCCATTTGAATAGTGTAATTTTTCTCCAATAGTGGTCCAATACTTAGAATATTACTCTTTAACTCTGGTACATAGTACACATTTGAGATGTACTCTTGTTTACCATTCTTCGACTTAAACATGATTTTTCTCTTCTTTTCACAGGTATTTTTGATGAATCACCAAATTTGACATTACCATATACATCTTCTTCCATGTCAGCAAATAGTTCTTTTCACCACACATATGATTTAAAGCCTCGAAATCGAGAAACCATATATTTTGTAGATCTTTAACCTCTTCTTGGCATGCAAATAGAAGTGTAGTTTCTTCTTATTTTTCTTCTTCTATTGTCCCATCGATGTAGTTGTTCATTCCTTTAATATTCTTATGCCAACATCTTTGCTGTAGTGACCATACTTTTTATAATTATAGCATTGTATATTTGATTTTGCACCACCATACAATTATAACATTTGCTCTGATGCCAAATATTAGTGGGCTTGCTCAATGAACTTATAAATGTAATAGTTCAAAATAAGATTTATTTATGGAATGAAACTTAAGTATAAAATACTTGATTACAAATCACTTTTTTTACAACACAAAACACATATCCCTATTTATAGAAATAGAGGGACACAACTCTTCACAAGAGTTATTAAAAGACACATCCCTACAAAGAAACATCCTACTTCACCAAAAGATACATCTTTTAATCTAAAAGACACAACCTTACAAAGAGACACATCTTCATATTATAGATGGATACAACTCTTCTCAATGGACACAACTTCTCATGAACAGGTTTAGTAACCAACAAGATCTTCCTATTTTTGATAGTGTTTACCTACTCTTGTAGGAACCAGATCTAGGGTTTCAGGGTTAGATCTTGAAATTTTTTCAAGATCAGACAGCAGAAGACTAAAATAAATCAAAATTTATCTTATAAAATCAGAGAATCTCTAGATCTAAGATCCTATTATATGATTATTACATAACATTAAATT
>KE505614.1:214822-229234 GCA_000441515.1 Elaeis oleifera | reverse complement strand
CCAACAACTCTGTGAGGTAATTCGAAACTTGAGATAATGGTAGCCACTGCTTGAGAGTTCCAACAACTAAGAAGGAGATTAATTAGACTGGCACTTACCTTGAGTTTCAACTTATGGGGCACACCCCCTTGAATGGATCCCAATGACTTACCAATAGTTGAAAACCATTGTCTCTGATTCTTTCTCTAGTTATTAGGTGGTGGACTGTTTCTCTTAAAGTGCAGGCCACAAAGAATGTGTTAGGATCATTCAATCGCCTAGTTGTCCAAGAGTTAGGGACATTGGCTTTTTGAGCGAGAGAATTCTGCACGTCGTCTTCTTTGATCATTCTTCTATATGCTTCAACATAGGCCGCTCGATTTAAGAATTGCTCCATTTCCTCCATTTCTGAAGTTACAGTCTTGAAAGCTTTATGAAGCTCAGTAGCCATGGTGGTTGTTTGAATCTTTGCACCTTCGGTTGCTGGGGCACCCGATAGGAATGGGTTTATGCTGAGTGTTCTCTTGTCTGCTGCATGGTTGGTGGAGCTCTCTACATGAGCGAGCTTTGTGTCCAAAATATCTACATATGAAATATTTTATAGGGTTGCGACAGGACTCCATCCTGTGGTCCTTATCACCACACTGAAAGCATGTTCCAATAGGGAACAGTATAGCTCGGTGGTTGGCTCTAGATGGATGTCGGAAGATTTTGCTAGATTCAGATGGTCTGATCGCCGGCCATTGATATCATATTTTGTTGAAAATAATAAACTTAATTGTGCATGGAATCAAGAGATGTTGATCAAAGAACCTTTTGTCTTCTCAAGAGACCTTGTTTCAAGAGAAGGTCTTAGAATTAGTAACTAATTAATGTTATCTTGTTATTAGCAATGACTTTTAGTATTTCTATGAAATGCACTTAGAATTCCTCTCCATATATAAACCAAAGTATCATTCATAAATATAACTCTTGATATTTTGTGTAGAGGATAGTTAAAGGGTTGTAAAATCATCTATATAAAGGGATGTACTTGAGTCACTTTGTATCAAGAGAGTTGAAAGAATATCAAACAAAGCTAAAGTTCTCTTCTTGCGAAGAGCTCTATCCTCTTCATTCCTTAATGAGAAATACTACAATACTCCTCTCTTCCTCTATCCACCATAAGAAAGTGGTATCAGAGCTATGGCTAATGTAGGAGGACTTTCACAATTTTCTCTTCCTCATCTTACCAACACCAACTATAAGAATTAAAATATCCATATGAAAGCGTTGCTTGGATCTCAAGATATTTAGGACATAGCTGAAAGAGGCTATGAAGAAGCCAGAGAAGGGGATACTCTTACAGTGCAACAACGAGAGGTCCTGCAAGACAAGAGGAACAAAATAAGAAGACTCTCTACTTTATCTATCAAGCCGTATATGAGTCGGCTTTTGAGAAGATTACGGCAGCCACCACCTCTAGAGAAGCATGGGAGATTCTTCAAAATGCATATAAAGAAATTAAAAAAATGAAAAAAATTTGCCTTCAAACTCTTAGAGGTGAATTTGAAGCCCTACAAATGAAAGAGTCCGAATCCATCTTGGATTTCTTTACAAGAGTCTTGACTATTGTAAACTAATTGAGGAGAAATGGTGAGACACTTGATGACAATCAGGTCGTGGAGAAAATCTTACGATCCTTGGATCACAAATTTGATTATATTGTGGTGGCCATTGAAGAGTCCAAAGACTTGGACACTATGACGGTGGATGAGCTTATGGGTTCACTTCAAGCCCATGAGCAAATAATACTAAAAAGAAGACAAGAGCCATTGGAGCAAGCTCTATAAAGCAAGCTCTTTGTCAATGACAAGAAAGATGAGTCAAGAGGCGAAAGTAGCCACAAAAGCCGTGGCCGTGGTCAAGGACGTGGTCATGGTAGAGGTCGAGGTGGAGCCTATGGTCGTGGTAGAGGCTGTGGTGACCACAACAATATTGAGGAAGATAACTAAAATCATGAAGAAGAAGACAAAGAGGTAGAGGCCGAAGGTATGACCAGGGTCAAGTTTAATGTTACAATTGCAACAAGTTTGAGCATTACTCTTTTGAGTGCTACTCTAATCAATCTAATCAAGTTCTTGAGAAAGCAAATTATGCCAAACAAGAAGATGATGGAGATGACGTGCTTCTATTAGCATGAAAAGGAGGAGATGCTACGAATCAAAATATGTGGTACTTGGACTCCGGTGCAAGTAACCACATGTCCGGGCATAAAAAAATTTTCATGGAGCTTGATGAATCGATGAATAGCCATGTTTTATTTGGAGATGCTTCTAAGATAAAGGTGAAGGACATTGGTAAGATACTTATTCAACTCAAAGATGAAAGCCAACAGTTTATTTTAATGTCTATTATGTGCCTGATATAAAACTAACATTCTTAGTATTGGGCAACTCTTGGAGAGAGGATTTGATATGCAACTGAAGGAAGGAAGCTTCTATCTAAGGAAATAAATAAATTGATTGCTCATGTTTCTATGTCAAATAACTGGATGTTTATGCTAAATATAAATCATGTTATTGCTAAATATTTAAGTGTATGTATGAAGGATGTTTCTTGGCTTTGGCATTTGCGGTTTGGACATGTAAACTTTGGTGCTCTAAAATTTTTTTCAAGTAAGAGAATGGTGAAGAGGTTGTCCTATATTAATGCTCCTAATAATATATGTGAGGGGTGTGTTCTTGGCAAATACCCAACGAGAAACTTTTCAAAGGAGTCTTACAATAAAGCAAAAACACCACTTCAACTCATCCACACCAACATTTGTGGACCGATCACTCCTAGCTTATTTGGAGGTCGTCATTATTTTTAATTTTATTGATGATTTTAGCAAAAAAACATAGGTGTACCTCTTGAAGGAGAAGACAGAAGCATTTCAAGCTTTCAAGGAGTTTAAAGCTTTGGTGGAGAATCAAAGTAGCTATACCATCAAGGCGTTGCGATCAGATCATGGAGGAGAATTCACATCCAAGAAGTTTGAAGTTTTTTGCAAATTTCATGGCATTTGGAGACTCTTGACTGCACTATACTCACCTCAACAAAATGACATCGTAGAAAGAAAAAATCAGACTATACTTGACATGGTCTGAAGTATGCTTAAAACAAAAGAGATGCCGAAGGAGTTTTGGGGCGAGGCCATCAATTGTGTGGTCTACTTGCTTAATAGATATTCTACAAAAAATTAAAGGGATAACACCACAAGAAGCGTCGAGTGGTTACAAGCGCAATATCCTCATTTGAAGGTGTTTGGGTGCATAGCTTATGCACATATTTTCGATCAAAAGAGAAGCAAGTTAGATGATAAAAGTTTGTCATGCATCTTCATCAGCTATGATCCAAGATCCAAGGCCTACAAACTCTATGAACCAAAGGAGAAGAAAGTCATTATAAGTCGAGATGTAGAGTTTCAAGAAGATGGTATTTGGAATTGGAACACTAACATGGTGATGATACAAGATGAAGAACAAATCAAGGAGTAAACTAGAGAACCAACACCACCTTCATCTTCTACTTCATCGGGTGAAGATGATTCAATACTACTAAAGATAAGGAGCATTCAAGATTTATATGAGGTGATAACTCCCCTAAATCTTATTTGTCTTTTTGCTAATGAAGAAATAGTTTTTTTTGAAGATGCTATCAAAGATAAGAAGTGGAGGAAAGCCATGAATGAGGAGATAAAAATCATAGAGAAGAATGAGACATGAGAACTCACTTCTCTACCAGAAGGGCTTGAACCGATTGGAGTAAAATGGATTTTAAAGTCAAGAAGAATGCACAAGGTGAAGTGGAGAAATACAAAGCATGACTTGTGGCTAAAGGTTACAAGCAAAAAGTCGAGATTGACTATGAGGAGATCTTTGCTCCCGTTGCTCGAATAAAAATTATTCGCTTGGTGATTTCTTTGACAGCTCAAAACAAATAGAAGATTTTTCAACTTGATGTCAAATCAGCCTTTCTTAATGGCTACTTGAATGAAGAGGTATACATTGATCAACCTAAAGGTTATGTCAGAAGTGGGCAAGAAGATAAAATTTTGAAATTAAAAAAGATACTCTACGGTTTGAAGCAAGCACCTAGAGCTTGAAACTCAAGAATTGATGCATATTTCAAGGCTAATGGCTTTGTTCAATGCCCCTATAAACAAGTTCTCTATGTCAAAAAGAAGGATGGGAATATATTACTTGTTTCATTGTATGTTGATGATCTTATCTTCACCGACAATTCTATACAATTGATCAAAGAATTCAAACAAGCAATGACGAAGGAGTTTGAAATGACTTACATGGGACTTATGTCCTATTTCTTAGCTTAGAGGTGAATCAATTAGAAAATGAAATTTTCTTCCTAAGAGCACTATGCAAAGGAAGGGGTTAAAAAGTTCAAGATGGAAGGATACAATCGTATTAGCACACCAATGGATTGTGGTGCAAAATTATCTAAGAATGATGAAGGTAAGGTAATTGATTCTACACTCTACAGAAGCTTGGTAGGATGTTTGAGGTACTTGATATGTACAAGATCAGATATACTATATGGTGTTGGTTTGGTGAGTCGATTCATGGAGGAACCAAAATCAACACATTGGAAGCGGCTAAGAGAATCCTATATTACATTTAAGGTACTCTAAGTCTTGGTTTATTCTATTCTTATTCTAATAATTTTAACTTGAAGGCTATTCTGATAGTGACTGTGGTGGAGATATGGATGATCGAAAATTACTTTCGGATTTGTATTTTCATGGGTGATACGGCATTCTCATGGATGTCAAAGAAGCAATCGATTGTTACTCTCTCAACTTGTGAATCCGAATATATTGCAGCATCTTCATATGTTAGTCATGCAATATGGCTAAGGAACTTGCTAAAGAAAATTAATTTTGATTAAAATAAAGCTACACAAATTTATATTGATAGCAAGTCAGCAATTGTTTTAGAAAAAATCCGATCTATCATCAAAGGAGCAAACATATAGATGTTCGCTTTCATTCAATCCGGGAGTATGTGAAGAATAAAGATGTGGAGCTTATTTATGTAAAGACTCATGATTAAATTGCGGATATTTTTACTAAACCACTTGGAGTTGATTTCTTTAACAAATTCAAAGGTCTACTTGGTATGAAGGATGGAAGACAATTAAGTTTAAAGGGGCGTGTTGAAAATAAATAAACTTAATTGTGTATGAAATCAAGAGATGCTGGTTAAAGAAACCTTTTGTGTTCTCAAGAGATCTTGTTTCAAGAGAAGGTATTGGAATTAGTAAACTAAATTAATGTTATTTTGCTATTAGCAATGACTTTTAGTGTTTTCTATAAAATGCACTTAGAATTCCTCTTCATGTATAAAACCAAAGTGTCATTCATAAATATGACTTTTGGTATTTTGTGTAGAGAATAGTTAAAGAACTGTAAAATCATCTATATAAAGGGATGTACTTGAGTCACTTCGTATCAAGAGAGTTGAAAGAATATCAAACAAAATTAAAGTTCTCTTCTTATGAAGAACTCTATCCTCTTCGTTCCTTAGTAAGAAATACTACAATACCCCTCTTCCTCTATCCATCATAACAGTTTTAACACATCTTAACACATCTGCGTAAGTGCAGAATGTTGTGGCAGCCGTGCTGGGTTATCCTGCAGCCATTGGCACCGTTGAAGGATATCATTGGAGTGGTGGTCTGGTTGCTTTGGGTGTTATACGGTGTTTTGCTGCCAGAATGCTGCGCACTCAAAGTTTGAGGCAATCTTTGGCGACTGGTGTGGGAATCTGAGAGCGACGATGAGGGTCTCGAGAAAGTGAGAGGGGCTGTGTGGTGATGTTTTTGTCTCTCCTCAGTGCCCGATTTCTAGTAAGAATCACATTCGTTGATTTAAGGGTTACACTGGTGTATGAGTGTTGGATTATGTTCCCAAAAGGTAGTGGGCCTAGTAGTCCCCTGGAGTCTGGGAGTGGTTGTCGAGTACTAATCTTGAGTCGTCGTCCCAGCGGGTGGCGTTCGCACCCATTGCAACGTACAGCTTGCTATTGCTGTAACGACGTTGATGTACGGTGGGACCTTGCTTGCTGTTGCTGAACTGCCAGACGGGATATGAGAGCTTATCTTGATGCCGAGCAGTTTCGTCTTCTGATCCCAATGCGAGGTCATGAACCTGTAGTCTAGCTTCTTCGCCTGGTGCTGGAGAAGGATAGGTTTCCTTCCTGTGCCTTGGTATGTGCAGGTTGGAACCTGGCGAGGTTGTGTGGGGTGCGATTGGGCGATGCTTGGTGTCTAAAAGAGAGCCATGGAGTTTTCTCATTCTAAAGCTCCCAGAGCGTCTCACTCTAGAACTCATCACTTTAGAACTCATGAGCTCACCTCGTGAAATCAAAAGATGAATATCTTTGAGTTACCTCGATGCTATGATCTTTTCTTGTGTTTTGAATCAAGAAACATTCTGCTATGCTGAGTTTATACTTCGTTTGTCAATGGGGATGTAAACAAGAATATTCACTTCTTTGTACGTTGATCAGAGCATAACAGAGTCTGAATCTGGATAGCAAAACAACACGAGTATTTGTTATAGCGAGTATTTGTTGCACAATAAGTTATAACAAAATGTTGTTACAACCTAAAATTTGGATTGTAACAAAATTTGTTATGAGCTAGCACAGTTTGAATATTTTCAAATCTCTTGCTTATCTGCTGGGTTCATGAGTTCCTTTCTAACACTCTCTCTCAAGCTAAAGCTAAGTGGCCGCGTCATTACACGGAGCTTGGATGGAAGATAACAGACCTGATGCGGGTGAAGCCCTTTAGAGAAAGATCAGCTACTCGGTCAAGAGAAGACACAAACTTGACATCAAGATGTTTATGGTCTACCTTTTCATGCACAAAATGGTAGTTGATTTCAATATGCTTGGTTTGAGTATGGAACATAGGATTGATGATAATGGCAATAGCAGAAGCATTATCGCAAAGAAGAAGAGGAGTATCCTTGAGAGGAATGTGTAGCTCTTGAATATGAGCATAGCCAAGAGATTTTGCAGCAGCATATGCTAGACTCTGATATTCCACTTCAGCAGAGGACCGAGCAATCGTAGGTTGCTTTTTAGTAGACCATGACATGGGTTTGGAGCCTAAGAAGATACAATAACCAGCAATTGAGCTCGTCGATCCACCGGAGCTCTTGCCCAATTTGCATCACAAAAGCCTTGTAGGCAAATTGGATCTAGTTTGAAGTGAAGCCCATAATCGATAATGCCCTTGAGAAAGCATAAGATATGCTTGACAACTTACATGATGGCTTCAGATTAGTGTTGGAGGTATTGAGATGCTTGGTTAATAGCAAAACTAATGTTTGGTCGAGTTAATGTTAAATATTATAAGGTGTCGACAATAGATCGTTAATATGAAGGATCATCCACAGCTGAGCTAGAAATGAAGTTAGGTATGCATGAAGTGGCAGGTGAGTTGACGGGCTTAGAATCCAAGAAGCCAATACATCGAAAGAGGTCGAGCATATACTTTGTTTGAGTTAGATATAAGCCACTAGCAGTACGATGTGCCTTGAGGCTCAAAAAGTATGAGAGTGGTCCCAGGTTTTGAAGTGTTGGCCCACTTGAGAAATAAGAAGCTGAATGAACTTGAAATCACTCCCAGTAAGCAGGATATCATCAAATAAAGTAGGAGATAAGTACACCATGGACCATCATTACGAACAAATAATGACCGATTCTGCAGCAGGGAAGCCCAACACTACTAGTTTAAAGAAAATTTTTCATACCAAGTATGAAGTACTTGCCCAAGACTATAAATGGACTTTTGCATCTTGCAAACATGGTTGGGTCTATCAAGATCCACAAAACCTTGAGGTTGGATCACATAGACATCCTCTTTGAGATCACTGTGGAGGAAGGTACTTTCAACATTTAGTTGCTAAATGGACCTTTTGAGGTTGATAGCCAAAGCAAGGAGAACATGAACTGTAGTGTGCTTAGTAATAGGATTGAATGTTTCTAAACAATCAATCCTAGGTTGTTGATGAAGAACTGGACTAAAATAGACTAAAATGGATAATATTATTCATCAAATACTATATGGCGGGAGACATAAAGACAACCAGACTTTGGGGTCATAATATTTGTATCCTTTTTTGTTATGCAATAGCCTAGAAAACACATTGAATCATCTTAAATTCTAGTTTATGAGTGCAATATGAGCGACAACATGGATAACAAGTGCATCCAAAGGCATGATGATGATGATAGTCTGGTTTGGTATTGAACAGAGCTTCATATGGTGAAATTTTGTTATGAAGTATGAGAATCTGATTATAAGATAGGTATAGTGAAGAAGGCATTGGGCCAATATTTGAGAGGAAGCAAAGAATCAGCCATTAAAGCAAGTCTGACCTCAACAATATGTCTACATTTACATTCTAAAATTCCATTTTGTTCTGGGTGTATGGACACGTAGTTTGGTGGATGATGCCACGTTAGTAGAGGAAAGAAGATAATGACGTACCCACAGATTTGTCCCCTTTGTCAGTATGAGTTTGGATTCAAACAGTTTTTCCACTTGGGCTTTAAAGGATACAAACATAGAAAACACATCAGACTTAGACTTCAAAGGGATAAACCATATATATTTTGAAAAATTATCCACAAAAGTAACATAGAATTTAAAGAAAGAATTAGACACAGTGGGAGTTACTCCCCAAACATCGCTATGAACAAACTCAAAACGTTTAGATAAAACATGTGAGGACAAAGAAATAACAATTTTTATTTTTCCTAACTGGCAAAAAGTACAAATAGAAAAAGACTCTTTTAGTAAAAGAGATATTTGAGATGAAATCAAATGCTGAATATTTATAGATGGATGACCAAGATGCTTGTGCCATACCTCTGACTGAACTAGATGACTGACAAGGGACAAGGGAGATGTGCCTGAGGGTAGGGAGCAATAGACACCATCTTCAATCTTGCCTTGGTAGAGTGTCAACCCCGAATGCTTGTCCTTTATTATAAAGCCACCCTCATCAAAATAAAAGTAATAATGATTATCATGAGATAATTTTGTATAAAAGTAAATTAGCAGAAGCATCAGGACGATATAAAATATTTGAATGTGCAAAGGTATGTGAGGAGGCGGGGAGTAAGGTAGATCCAATTCTAAAAATTTCAAGCCTTATCTATCTCCAACTTGGACATTATCAGTACCCTAATAAGACGAACTAACGGATAGCTTGGCTATATCTATAGTAATATGGTTTGCCGTTCTAGTATCCGTGTCTTAAGTAGTTGCTTCTGGTGTCTGAGCCACCATGCCTGCTGGACATTGAGGTGGAACCTCCCCTTGATAGGCATGGTCCATGCGGTGAAAGTAGACGATTGTAGTATGACCGAGTTTTTAAAAATTTGACAAATCGGTCTGCTAATGTTGGAGCCAGTCATGCAATGATATTAATGTTGGGCATGCTGTTGTTGTTGTAGACCCCACCCCATTATTTGATTGTTGTTGCATTCAGTTCCCTGGCTGGGAACGGTATTGATGCTGGTATAATTGGGCTCAATGTGTTGGAAATTGTGTCTCAAAGTCAATCATCGGCCTATTGTTGGTTGAGCTTATTATATAAATATATATGAATTGATAAATTAATAAAATTATTATTTGACTTTTTCATCACAAAATAGTCTACATCTTCTTAATGAACTCCAATTGTTGTGATGAAGTTCTTAGGACTATCTTAATCGATATAGAAGGATATAACGTTTAGTCCTTAAAATAAATTCACGATCAAATGATACGCTATTACTAGGATGATAGCGTTTATCGAGTGTAGGTCATTGTGTATCATATGCATTGATTGTCCTCGTAATCAAGAGGTATGGAGATACTGGTATGGCATACAAGTGAGATGTAGGAGTACATCTCATTGAACGTGACCAACTGCTGAGTACTCTGCTGTTAAGAATAGCTCGCGAAGGATATGGATATAAGTGTCCTTCCGACCTGAGATCACCACAGTGACTTGCAAGCAACTCACTATACTTTGGTACCAGACTGTCTGAATTTTTAATTCAGTGATGAAAGATTTTTGGATACAATCAAGTACTTGCAAAGTCGGTGTGTGAGTCAAGATAGAATTGACTCCTCTGAATAAGTAGAAGTTAATGCATCAGTATATTTGAATTTAGTAAAATCTTAGTCAGGATAATCCATGTGATGGATTTGAAAGATTGAGACACAATATGGTTGACTATTCTGAGATTTGACAGTTAAACCCCAGGTCACCTTGAACATTAGGGTCAAAGAGATGAATTATGCGATAATCATATGTCAATAGGTTCATGAATGATACTTTGCAATCTTTTGACCTATCCGGACTCGGATACCATTGCTAAATGATCACTTTAATTGATATAAAAAATTCATTCCTATACTACTGGCTTAGTTTCGAACCTATAGGGTCATACTCAAAAGAAGTTTTCGATTGATCATATGGCTGATCAACGATTGAGAATCGTTCTAGTGTTTAATCATCAATTTGATTGATAATTAACCTTGTGCAAAAATTATAATAAATTAATTCACTAATTATTAGTAAATTATAAGAAGATTGATTAATGATTAAATTGCTAATTAACTCAATTTGATTGAGTATTGAAGTTTGGATTAAATCTAATTAAATTGTATTCAATTTGGTTTGATCCGAGTAGGTTATGAGATGACCTAATCGTTAAGGGTATTCGATTCTTGATTCGAGCTCGATTAATTTTAATTTGATTAAAATTTAGTCGAGATCATTTATTATCTAATTAGATTAAGTAATCTAATTGAATTTCATCTAATTTGGTTGAGTCAAGAACCTAATTAGATAAGAATATAAATTCGAATTTGAGTTGAACAACTCCTTGTGCCACCCTACCTGCACCTATCTTTTCTTCATGCGTGAAAAGAGTTTTCACATAGAATTTTTTGCACCCAGAAGGTGTGTAATACCTTCTTCTGATCCTCTTTAGATTAAAATTTTGTTGGTTCAAGTTTGAGTTCAAATTAGTTTGAAATCAAACTTAAACCTAGAGTCCCAGATTGGAGGGACTCTTCCTTGCCGCTGACCACCTTTACTCATCATGCCAAAATAGTTTTTGCATGAATGTTTTTGCACTAATCTGAGGTTTGTTGCCCACCTTTCTAAGTTCTTTAGATGTAGATTGATTTTGGTTCAAAATAGAGTTTAAATCTGATTTAAATTCATGATAAGATCAAACCTTGTTTGAATCTGAACCAAAATGTTCAAACTCTATCCTTATCTTGATGGGACACCACTTTAAGAAGGGATGATTTTTGTGCGTCTCATCAGATTGTTTTTGGCATGAGAGAATCTTAGAGAGAGGGCATAAAAAATCAGAGAGGGGTGGGTGTCTTTGCATGAGAAAAGAGGAAGAAGGTTCCTCTTTGGGCGTGAGATCTAGGGAGGCTTCTAAGGTTTCCTAATTCTAGTTTTGTGAGAGAAAATAAAAGGAGTTTTGTTCTTCTTCTTCCACATCATCTTCTCTTCAAAAAGTTCCATCTTCTGATCTAGAGGTGTCCATTTGATTTGAAGAAAAGAGTCTCCATCAGCCATCCAGAGCCTTCGTCGCAAGCTAGCACTCTCGAGAAGGATGATCTATTCGGGGCTTCGAGTGGACTACCTGTAGAGGCCGGATGTGCTGTACAGCTGCTTGACATCAGAAAAACCTCTTACCATATTCATCAAAAGTGGTGATCATCGACCACGATTAGATCATGAGTTTTAAACTCATCGAATCAGTTCTAAACGTTAGATCTGATTTAGGGCATCGATATGATCGATGCAGTCTTTTATGTTAAATCAATTTTTTTTATGTATTATTTTTATATCATAGATCCTTAGAAAGGTAGTTTAGATTTGATCTAAAGCATATGTAGGAGATTAAAAAGTTTACTCTACTACTTCTGCAATAAAATTTTTAAAATATATTCTTTGAATTGCTTGTTTCCCAACAATGGTATCAGAGCTTTAGTTTCTTATGATATGAATTTTCTACATAAATCTAATATTAATCTGATTTTAATTATTTAGATTGGATCTAAATAATTAAATTAATATCCAAATAGTGTAGTAATTGAATTGGATAGATCGCCATTGCCATTCGGTCATAGGAAAATCAGGATTTCACGATCCTCTTTACCCATTCGATGGGGATCTCTTATGGCGTGTAGGGTGTTACGCGGTTATTTCTCATGAAGATGAATAATGAAAGATTTTAAAATTTATTTTAGATCTGAAATAATATATCTTAGATCTGAAATTAAGATTTTGACCATTGGATGATTGTTTGTAAAATATTTATAAATTAAAATTATTTTCAAACATCGAACCCCAATCCATGTCAGCTCAAAACTTAATTAAGAATTAAGTAATCTAGATTTGAGAATCAAAGATCTAAAGTATCAATTTCATAATTCATGGGTTAATGAGTTAGCTCGAATCAAGTCCATTTAACTAGATTAGACCTAAGGTTAGAAATCATTGATAATGGACCATGTTAGTAATTGATTAAATTTAATTAAAGTTAATTCTGATTGGATCAATTTCTTCTCTTGATCAATTTTCAATAATTATAGTTGGTCAAGTCCATGTCTTTAATTAGACCAAGATGGATCTTGATCATAGCTCCGTGATCGAACTCAAGTCTATAAGTCGATCAAATTGAAACTGTTTAACCAGTTGATTTTTCAGGTAAGTTTTGATAGTCTTGATTGGTGGTCACTAATTAGGAGCTACTCGCATAGATTGAGTCTATGACAAGTTAATGGCATATCTCTTTCACCGATCTCACTTATCTGGCCAATATGATCAATCATGTTTAATTAGATCACTTAATGATTGGGCTTGACCCATGCTAACTAGAAAATCAGTATGACTGATTTAGATGCCTCTAGTTCAACTTCTCTTGAGTTCTCTTCATAACTTGATGAAGTCAGTAGAAGAATTTATAACTCATTAGGTAGATCAGATTAAACCTAATCTTCTTTAATCTGACTTGGTGAAGTCAGTGGGAGGATTAAGAATAACTAATTGAGTCTTTTCTCATCTATCAATTCAATTAATTAAATTTTTAAAATTATTAGATCCTTAAAAATGAAATAGTTATAGAGATAACTAGATCATAGCCTCCCATTAAGTTGGGTGATAATAAATCCAAAAGTTGGATGATCATTGGATGGCCCAAAGGCTTGGTGCTAATCTGCTATTGAAATTATCATTCATAATATAATGACTCAGTCAAATCTCTCTTATGGGTGATCAGGATGACCGATCAAAATCAGATCTGATCATTTGTGGTTAGATTCCTGAGTATAATCGTATTAATGGTTGGATCTAACCAAACTTTTCAGTAGAGGCCAAAGCCTACTGTTAGGATCCTGGGGTAAATTAATTACTAAAAATTATTTGATAAATAATTGGTTAAGAACCTACCCATAGGATGCACATGAGTGAGTCGGCCAAAGTCAGGCTCATGTGCAACTGTGTAGATTCTAGTACCCATTAAGAAATTAGGATAATTTTCAAATTGGAGGTAGAGGCTACCAATTTGTTCAAATAGTGAAAGAACCTTTAGACTAAAGTCCATGTCTTTAGACTTAATCGATTCATATACTAATTAGGTTTTGATTTCTCTTTTGCAGTTATGGCTGCCAATTTGTTGCTCTGATCACTGTTAGACAATGATAAATTGAGAAGATCCAATTTCAATGGCTGGCATTGAAAATTGAAGATAGTTCTGGAGCACAAGCGGATCTTGTATATGCTGACAGATCCGACACCTGAGGAGCCCGCTCCCAATACTCGCGGTGCGGTTTGAGATATTTACTTGAAGTGGCTCAACGATCGCACAACAGTATGTTGTATTATGCAAGCGGGTATGAATGATGGGTTCAGTCGTAAATTCAAAGAAGCTCAGTCAGAAGAAATGCTCAAAGTGTTGAATGATTCTTTTGGCACTCTTGACGATGTTGAGCGGCACAAGACCAGTTGTATCATTTTCAATGTCAGAATGAGAGAGGGGCATCGATAATCGATCATATATTATACATGATCGAACAGATCGAGCACCTCAGCAAGCTCAACTTTTCTTGCATGAGCAGCTTGGGAAAATATGATTCTGAATTTTTATCGAAGTTCTACTTACCATTTCTCAGTCATTATTGAATGACGAAGCCTGTAGTAAACTACTACGTCTATTGGGGTTGCTGCAGACTTTTGAGAAAGATCATCAGCTCCATAAAAAGATGGTGAATGTAGTGGGAGCATCTTCGTCAGGTGGGCATCATCCCTTTAAAAAAAGAAGAAGAAGAAGAAAAATAAGGTGCCAAGTACTGGGG
>KE505614.1:132754-142780 GCA_000441515.1 Elaeis oleifera | reverse complement strand
TTGGTAAGGACCTGTGCACTTTTCTCACAAGATCACTGTTAGAATAACATTTGTCAAGATTTTTTAAACTATTTATGATGTCAGTAAAATGGGTGAACATTTGAATTATTGACTCTTCAGGTTCCATTTTAAACAGTTCATAGTTGTGTACAAGCATATTTATCTTAGACTCTTTTACTTGGTTTGTGCCTTCATGTGTGACTTCTAATCTATCCTAAATTTTTTTAGCAGAATTGCATGTGAAAATATGATTAAATTTATTTACATCTAAAGCACAATATAAAATATTCATGATTTTAGCATTGAGCTAAGCCATTTCTTATCAAATTCATCCCATTCATCTTCCGGCTTAGGAAGAGACACACCATCAATCAATTTAGTGGATGTATATGGTTCATTTATTATGATACTTCATATATCATAGTCAAGTGCTTGAATAAAATTTTATTCGAGCTTTTTAATATGTGTAGTTTGATCCATTAAAAGTGAAGATCGATTTGTTGATTGCCCCTCGACTAGTGATGTGCCAAATTGAGCTACCATTGACCTTTGGTTCTTGATGGTTAAATCAAACAAGGGCTAGAGCATCGGGCTCCAATACCACTTGATGCCCAGATATGGAGCCCAAGAGGGGGGTGAATTGGGTATTTTAAAATTTCAAGATTAGTGCACTTAATAATATGCTAAGATGTTGAGTGGAATGAGTTGATTTGCAATAAAGATGTAGTCAAACACAAATGAGAGATAAACAAGTATTGAACATAAAGAGTAAATAAAGAGATGCAAGTACAACAAACACAAGAATTTATAGTAGTTCGGTGCCAACCTTGCACCTACATTCATTCTCCAAGTTTCTATTTGAAATTCAATCCACTAAATTGATTTCAAAGTTACAACACATCGGACAATTCCGACCCTTACATCTAAGCAAGAACACTTATTTTTTAGGTACAAGCCAACCCTCAACAATCCGATTTCAAGTTCGGATCAACCTATTCGAGTTTTGAAACCCCCTCAAAACTCAAAAATCAAAGTATAATGTGAGAAAAATAGGATACAAAAAATTCAGCACAATATCTCCTTAAATGAACACAATAAATGCAATAAAAATATAATACTTAAGGAGAAGAAGCTTTTGCTGAACACCTTCAATGAATTGCACACTTGATTGCAGCTGGAGAGTGGTTGGTGAGTTGAATGAATACTTTTTTCTTCTCTTTAGGGCTTGTTTGAGCTTTTCTCGGATGTGAACTTGAATGTTTGTAGAACTTGTGATTTTTCACTTCAAGAGAGCATTTATAGTCATCATTTATCTTTGAAAATATCTTAGAGTTGGTTTAGAGTGAATGGAGAGCGTTTAATGCTTATTAAATGTATAAAAAATAGACTGAAAACTAGCCATTACGAACTCGCCCAGAATGGATCATCCCATATGGGTTGTCCCACTGTGATTAGGAAGTCCCATGAGATGCCTCATTTGGCCATTCTAAAATCAAACTTTTTGTTTTGATCTCAGGGTCTCACAGATCATCCCACTGCATGCCATAAGTCAAAATAGTGTGTGCTGGCTACTCAATAAAAGAGATGACCCTGATGGGTCGTCCCATTTTGTTACAACTCAATTTTTTATGCATTTAAAGTTTGAAACTTACCAAAATACTTTCAAACGCTCTCAAATGACTTTAAATCAATTGGACACTCTCAGAAGGCTTTGAAAATTTCTCCAACTTATAGAAACTTCAATTTTGACACACTTGATGAAGCTTTTCAAATCTAATCTTTTAGACTATCTGAAACATCATAAGAACATTCTCCAAAGACAAGAAACACATTAGTAGTCTCCTCAAATGGTTTGCGATCATCAAAATCAATTCTTCAAGTAATAACTTGATATCACTATTATCCTAGTAATAGCGTATCGTTTGGTCGCGAACCAATTTAAGGACTACATGATAAATCCTCTTTTATCGATCAAAGTAGTCCTAAGGACTTTATCATAATATAGGAGTTCGTTAGAAGTTGTAATCTTGTGATAAAAAAATTAATAACTTTTATTATTTATCAATTTATATACATTTATAATTAGCACAATCGTCAAACGATTGGCTTTAGGATATATTTTCCAACATAAATAAGGGCCCGATCTTTGTCATTTTCACCTTTACCATTTTATTGTTTGTGCTCTAAGGTGGAGGCAATTTTCATTGAAGATTTGGGATTTTTTCTGGTGACACTCCTGCAATCTCCTCAGTAGCCAATCTCAAGTCAGCCTCAGTTCAACATCGTTTCCTAGGCCTCCTAATTTCCTTTCTTTGTTTTTGATTTCTTGTTCTTTATTTCTCCTCCTTTATTTTATTTTAGAAAGGGTGAGTCAAATAGCTCAATAAGGAGTTGGTCCTCCAACTCCTCATTTTCAGGATATATTTATCAAGGATCCGACACCGATTATACGGTCGAAGAGGAGGCCTTTGTACCCAAGTGCTTCTAGTCAGTGCTAGATGGGGATGATCTAGAACTAATTTGAACTTAGTTCAAGTCCCATCCGAGTATTAACTGGAAGCCCCAGGGCCAAGTGGTTGGATCTGTGACCCTCTCTCAATCAGCTCGAAATCTACGAGTCTTTCTGAGCTGGGCTCAAGCTCCCCTTCATCAATTTTTTATATGCTTTTTTCAATTTCTTAATATGTCATTGAGTTCGGTTGTACCGAACTCATGGTGATTTATTTATGGCTTCGCATTGTTATTTTTGGCTAAAGTTCAACTGACCATCATCCTTTTTAAGATGTGCTTCACCTTCAACAAGCACCCCTATGTGGGTGATTGGTGGTATGTCTCTCTTCGGAGAGGAGTTCCTCCTCTAGTTTGAGGTACTCTTTCCTTCATCTATAACTAAAAGGAGAGATTAATTTTATTTCTTGTTCTTCGATAGAGGATTGGGGCTTTGCCCTTTAGGGCCGATCGAGAAAATCAATCCTCGGGCTCTGGCCTTAGGGGATGAGGAGTTCCACCATTACAAAACTTTGGATAGGTACAAGAATCCATTGTTTAAGGAGCAGCTATATGAGTAGACACTCCTCAATGTCAGACTCATCTAAGCCAACCCTCAATATGAGTGTCGATCTTTTTTTAGTATAGTTTTTTCAACTAATTTACCTCGCCTCGATGCAGAAATGAGAACAGATGAGCTTGAAAGAATTAAGAAGGTGGTGCAGAAGAGAAAGAAGGCATTAAGCACCACTGAGGCCCAGCAAAGCATCCACGAACTAAGGCTTTGGGAGATCTGGCTGACCCTGGCCTCACACAGGGGCAGTCGATTGGAGGGAGCTTGTTGGCTTATGTCGATGTAGTCCTCGCTTCGCCAATCTAGGTTCATGCGCTTTGGGCTATGCTGCCACCCCTACTTTCATCACCTGTGCCCCAAGAGGAAAGGGGACCATCTCAATCGCTTTCTGAGTGGGGGCTTGTAGCTTTGGGCCGACCCCTACTTCAGCCAAGCAGGGATTGTGTATCCCATCGATTCAGACAACCTCTGATTCAGCATTAGAGAGTAGGAGGGTCGCCCATGGTTTAATTCATAGGCTTCTTCTTCTGATCGATGCTAAAATGTTGGAAGAGATAGGCTCCAGAGCACAGTAGAGGGATGCACTAGATTCATTCATCCGAGTAAGTTCCCTTCCGATCTCTTTTCATTTCTTATTTATTATTTTTCATTGCTTCTTCAAATTGGCTGGTCGTTCTCTTTTTGTAGCTTGTCCATTACCTGACAATCTTCATGAAATCAGCCAAGTCAGTGAGGCTAGAGGCTATCGAGGTTCTTCGTAGAGTTGAGATGGTAGACAAGAGGGCCTCCAAGGTGGAAGTGGCCAAGAAGAGGGTCCAATTCAAGGTCAAAGTTGAAGCAAAGTTCCTGAAGGAGATGCTGGAGAAGGCTGAGGCAGAACTTGCGTCAGAGAATAAGAGGCGATGGATGGCTCAAGAGAGAGTTGCCGAAGCTGAGAAGAAGATCGAGGGCTAGGCCATCGAGGCAACTCATTGGATAGTGGAGGCATTTTGAGCCTTAAAAGATTTCATCGAGGAGAAGGCCAACCATGCCACTAAGTCCTACATTGCTGGGTTGAGTGTGTGTCGGCAGAAGATCCTTGAGCATTATCCCAAACCGGACCTCTCCTTCCTGAATAAGGATGAGGATGAGGATGACATCAACCTTGTCGAGGTCCAACCCCTTCAAGTCTTGAGGCTGCTGCTGTCAATGTTGTCTCTACCCTAATCATCAAGGACTAACATCATCAAAATCAATTCTAGGGCTAAAATGACTCTAAAAATATACTTGGTTGGATTCAAATTCATTCAGAATTTTCAAAGGGTAGCAAAGGTCTCCCTCAAATCACCGATGTGGTCACCGAAGGTTCGACTCTTAACTAGCAAGTCATCCATGCACACCTTCATATTCCTACAGATTTGATTTTTGAAAATTTTGTTCACCAATTGCAGGTAGGCCGCACCTACATTCTTCAAGCTAAAAGGCATAATCTAGTAACAAAACAGCCCACTATCAGTAGTAAAGGCAATCTTTCTTTATCTTCAAATACCATCTGGATTTGATTGTAGCTAGAAAAGGTGTCCATGAAGGTTAGAAGTTCATGGCCCAAGGTGGCATCCACCAATTGATCAACCCGAGATAATGGGTAGTTATCTTTCGCACATGCGTTGTTTAAAGTCAATAAAGTATATGCAAATTCATCACTTCCCATTCACCTTCTTCAGGATGACCATGTTCACTGGCCAATTCAAGTAGGTCACTTCTCTAATGAATCCAGCATCGATAATCTTATTTACTTCCTCGACGATTACTTTTTGTCACATCGATGCAAAACTCTACTTCTTCAATTTGATGGGTCGATATCTAGGATCCATATTCAGCTGGTACACCATTACTTCGAAATTTATGTCGGACATATCAACAGCCGACTAAGCAAAATTATTGGTGTGCTCCAACAAAAAGATAACAAGATGATGTTTGGTAACCCTATTTAAGTATGACCCGATCTGAATTGATCGCTCTTTGTTTTCCTCCTCAAGGGGGACCGTGATAAGGTCTTTCATAGGTTCTACATGCTGGTCAAACGATTCATCATGGGTGTCTAATCCTTCAATAGGGAGGTCTTCAGGTGATGCTGCTCCTCGAAGAGTTGTCATGTAATACTACCGCATTAAGGCTTGATCTTCTTTGATTTCGTTAATCCCATGCTCTATTACCATCAAGTGATATGCTAAGACCATGGCTAAGAGCATATTTAATCCTAATCATCTGAGGATGGCATTATACACTGAAGGAATTTTGACAATTAGAAAATCGAGCTACACTATGATTTGTCGGGGTATCCGACCTGTCATAACTGGTAGTATGATTACCCCTTCAATAGGTATGACATTTCTAGAAAAATCGAGTAGTAGTGAGTCGAGCCTTCCCAACCAATATGAGGTAAAACCCATCTTAGAAATGCATCATAGAATGATATATCGGCTGAACTTTTATTATCAACTAAACACGACATACATCATAATTTGCAATATTAAGAGTTACAACTACTACATCATTATACAGAGACTGAACTCCTTGAGCATCCTCTCGAAGAATGTAAAAACTTCCTCCAATCACTGTCTTTTAGTCGAACCTATCAAGCTACCTGCCGTGCTACTAACCTGCCTCTTCTAGTGGTAGGTCGGGTCTCCAAAGGTTCTTTTGCCATGGTGGTTTAGACGGATGACGTAACTCTAGTGGAGCTTTATGCTATCCTCTTCGATGTTTTAGAAATCTGTCAGTTTCTCATATCGGATGAACTTCTTGATTTCATTTTGTAGTTGGATACATTCCTCGATGTCATGATCATGATCTCGATGATATAAGTAATATTTATTTAGATCACGTTGGGTTGGCGGGGATCGCATCCTCTTTGCTCTCAACAACTGCTCTTTTATCTCCATTAGTGTTTATGTCCTCGAGGCATTCAGAGGAGCATAGTTGGTGAACCTTCTTGGTGGCAATGCATTTCACTGACCATTAGGAGGAGTTTGCAGTCGCTAGTTCCGAGGTGGGTTTTGGATTGTCGGTCCTGAGATAGAGTTTTAGATTGTCAAATAGTCTGATGATCCTCTCGCCTTAGTGAGGCCCTCCTATCTTCATGTTCTTCCCTCTTTTCTTGACTTTTACTTTAGTTGAAGCGCCATGTAGCTCCTAGGCTTCTTCAGTATTAGCATACTTCACTCGGATTAGCATCTCAATAGAGTCTTTTGGATATCTCTTCTCTAGCAAGAAGAGGAGCTAACATTTCTAAAGCCTACCCTTTAATGTAAGCATTATGATCGATTGATCAAAGTGGCATACTTCTAGTATGGCTGTATTAAAGTGACTCATGTAAGCTCAGAGGGATTCTCCTTCCCTTTGCTTGATATTGATCAGAGAGTCTAATCTGTGGTGTTGTTCTTGCTACTGATGAAATATGCTACGAATGATCAACTAAGTTGCTCGAAGGAATGGATGAAGTTTGACTTCAAACTAGAGTACTAATACCAAGTTGCATTCCACAAGATGGAAGGAAAAGCTTGACACAAGATTCCATCTATGATACTATGCAGGAGCATCATGGCTTAAAAATTTTAAGGTGATCTATAAGGTTGGATGAGCTATCATAGGCCTCTAATTATGGTATCTTGAACTGAGTAGGGATCAGCTCCTGCATGATCTTTGCGCTAAAGGATGAGTAGGGGCTTGATTGTGCAGAGTCTCAATTCACTGGTTCATTTTTTGAATCTTTCAATCAATATTGGCATCCTAGGTGGTGTAGACTCCTGAATGTTGAGGTGAAGATCAACCTGGGATAAAGTCTTTCTCAAACTACAAAGTAGGGGACCATCTTCTTTCCTGAATAGGACTTCTTGGTCAGCTGAGCTGACTTTGCCTTTCATGTTCTGGGCTACGCTGAGGAGGCTAGGGTGGTGCTAGTTGAGGCCCTTCTCTTGATGCTTCGTTGGTCTGTTACATTATTTCTTCCACAGTAGTGATGGTCTGCACCTGCTGTATGAGCAGATTGAACTGATCAAGATCCACCCCACATTTGGTTAGGAGGATGGAGGCAGTACTTCCGGCCACTACATTGGTGCCTGAGTATTGGCAAAAACTTTGACCGGCCTTGAGGTGGTGGCATTGGAGCCACATGACAAAGTCCCTTTGCATAGTGCCATGGTGACAAGATGCTCACTCCATTCCACGAACAGATCTGAATCCTTTCTTTAGCATCAATCTGTTTCCATTAGTCTACTGGCTTGGGTTGGCTCGATCGAAAAAAGATATGACCAGTGCTGGACAGTTACAGCTGGACTTGCAAACTAAGTTCCTGACTGGAGTTGGCTCCAGTGGGGACTTTTCAATGCTCATATCTCGAAGGTCCTCTTTGGCCCTCTAATTATCGGTGAGAACAAAGGTGCCATAAGAAAAAGAAGAATCAGATTGTTACTTTTGCTTTATCAAGCGAGATACATCTGTTATTTCTGCTTTATTTGGGAAGATACGTTATTATTTTCTTTCTTATCTACTTTCTTCTTATCTACTCTTGGCAAGTTCTAACCATGGATTCCGAAATTTTTTCAATTGGCATAAATCAAGCAACAACATGAGTACCATACTTTTCTGAAATATCAGCTTGAATTGGCTTGCAGAAATACATTGAGTCAGTCAAACAAAAAGTCAGCCAAATCCGTGGTACTCGGCACATCAGTTTTCACCGAGGTAAGATTTTTCTCCCCATATCACTACCTTTTATAATAATGCAGTATGATGATACGTAATGCATAATAGATTATGCTAAATAATAATATTAGTATAATGTTATTAGTACACAAAAATTTTTTATGATATCATGATATTAATACATAATTAATGTCATATGTAGGACAGCTAAATAGGCCATTTCTCATCAATATTAGGGATAATAAATGAGTTTAAACTGGCTTAAACCAGAGTTCTTTTCCCCCCTTATTGCAATATGGATATACATGTTATACAATTTGGTACGGATGCATCCATGTGAGCTAGAGGACGAGAGATCTCAAACTTAAGCAGGGAGCCAGAAAGGAGTCCCAAAGAAAACTCCCGTTGTGATCAGTCACGTAGATAGATACCACTCAGCTATGTTGTTAGCCCTTTCCTCGACACATGGAAACCTGAGTTTAAAGCCATGGTAGTGTAACTACGGCATATCTTTATCCCCGTTACACTCGGGACTAGATTACTGGGAATAAGCAAATCTCACCTGAAGAGGAATTGTTTGACAAGATAACCAGGACATATCAAGATAAACCCTCTTTATTCTCAATCCAAACATTCCGTACTTGGATGCCTTTCTTTGATTTTTCAACGATCTTTTCCAGATTGAGTCGCCCCTTTATTTGGGGATGCAAAAATGCCTGTTTAATTATTAAATCTATAATAAATGCATATTTATTCTATATGCATCAATAATGTGTTATAAATTCCATTGTACGTGCTCCTATCCGTGTGACTATTTATGGGAAATGTTTTTATGCGTAGATGAACTTATGCCACCAGTTGATTATATGTATACATTGAATAAAGAAATGTATATATTGCTACCAAAAAAAGTAAATGTATTTATCTGATGATAAAATTACAATATTTCAGTAAAGCACATAGTGGATTGCTTTTGTAGAAGAAATATACATGCCATTTTTTTCTGAAATAGAATTTTTCTACAAAAATCATTGAATTCTATTTATTACAAAAATGAGAAATCAAATTTCAAATTTGATTATGCCCAAACATGACCGGCCGAGCTAAGCTGAGTAAGCGTGCATATAGAATGGTCACCAACTCGCTGGCCCCAAAGCCCAACCCAGCTTGGAACAGCAGAACATCGGCAAATTTATGCAAAATGTGTTCATATTTATGTATCGAATATGGGACAATTAATTAAGAACGGGATTTCAAAATTTTGAACCTTTTAAATAGGAAGTTAGCACTTCTTCCGTAAATTTGTTAAATAAGAAATTAAATTCCTGTGGGACATAACTTTAGAAATTGATAAGAATATTGTTTATTTATTCAAAACAATAGTAACTATCTAAAAATGGAGTCGCTTATCCATCTTTATTCTTATGATATTCAACATCACATGCTCATGTGACATGGCACCATATAGTGTCATGCCTCGCCTGGAGGCATGATTTTAGCATATGGCAAACATATCCTTAGGTACGAGAGGTGCAAATAAGTCGAATCAAATTGAGTCATGAGTGACCTCGATCTAAATAGATATTTTATTAGGTCCTAATATTAGATCTGTTGGTGCAAAAATCTATCAGCATCGGAGAAGTTGGAGTCGAGGGTGCCGCGATCACCGCCGGGACCTGCAAAAGGAAGTCTAAACCGGAGTTGGGGTTGTTCCGGCAAGACCCTCCGACGCTCAAGTCAGTTCTCTGTCTCAACAAGAATGGAGTGCTCGAACGGAAATCTTAGCAGAGTTTTGAGATAAAGACTAGAGCTTAGAGAATAACGTATCTGGAGGGTCCCTTTTTATAGGCAGAGGGCGTAACAGATTGATAGCGACGTCTGCAACCGCATGGTGGTGGGCCGTTCAGGCCATGAGTAGTTTGTTACGGAGAGTAGTGGAATGGAGTCGTGGCTATCGTCGTGGTCTGCCACGTGGAGCCTGTTGCGGAGCGTGGAGTGGTATCCGTTATCGTGACTTGCCAGAGCATGATGGAGCCACATGGGATCCGTTACAGGAAGTGAAGCAGAGTCGTGGCCATTATTATGGCCTGTTAGGGAGTCCAGGCCTATCGGCCACAGCTCGGTAAGGGTGTCTAGTGGAGCGGGGTACCTCTCTGTCTGAGGGGAGCTCGGGTGTTTCCGAGGTTATTGACGAACCCGCTGTCAACAGGTGCCTTAGGTGTTGGCGCTGCAGGCTGAACCATTTTGCCGTAGAAGCTTGGGTGGAGACTTTCGCGTTG
>KE505614.1:100103-119664 GCA_000441515.1 Elaeis oleifera | reverse complement strand
GATACCAAAGTCGAAAGTCGAAAGAGTCCCGGGAGAGTCAATCCTGCTAAGAACTTCGGCTGAGGGTATTTTATACCCAACAAGATCCAAACCCTATCCAATAAAAGATCGGATCAGATCAGATCGTGTCCATAAATTTTTGACCCAATAAGGCATTCGAGTCAGAACAGTTCCATATATAATTCAGTCCCAAATTGAAAATTTCGGATCGGTTGGATTTAGGTCACAGGTACAGAGTTCTAAAATGAAAGTTAAATCTAGACACAAGAAAATCTAAGCTTCATTATGAAATATGAATATCTCTTTAAAAGCATGCTACGGTATATTCATCGTAACAATTTTTCCCGGCAAGGCTAATCAGAAAATAATTAAAAAGAGTTCCAAAAGTCAAGCATTTCCAATAGATTATATAAATTATTATGTTTAAAGTTATCTAATAGACCGACATAGAGCATAAATAGAATGCCAAGCCAATCACAATATCAATGTACCATCTAAATATCAAACTTTCTATTCAAGTACATCACTCTGCTATCTAATTTGCCACAACATCCCCTATATCATATGAATAAGGTAAGATCAAGAATCTTGGATTGGTGAGATGATGACACCATTTATTTCAAACTAATTAATTGATAATGGATGCCATCATTAAATAGTTCTACAATTGGCACACAATTCCTAGCGCTTCCAAGCACTATTTATACCATGTTGTGTACAGACGAAGTTTACAAATTAATGTAGTTTACAGATTTTCTACGTGCTAAGACCTACGTGTGGGTTAATTAAGAATGGGATTTCAAAAGTTTGAACCTTTTAAAATAGGAAATCAAAACTTCTTCTAAAAATTTGATTCTTTTAAAAATAAGAAATTAAAATTTCAATAGGAGGTATCTTTAGAAATGAGTAAAAATGTTTATTAATTCAAAAACAATAATAGCCATTTGAAAAATGGAGTCACTTATCTATCATTATTCAGATGATATTCAACATCGCATGCAAATGTGACATGCCACCATGTATAGTGCCATGCCTTGGCATGGAAGCATGAGTTGAGCATGTAGCGGATAGGTCCTTAGGTAGGAGTGCAAATAGTTCAGGTCAGACTAGGTCATGAGTGATCTCAATCTAATCCGGTTCCTTATTCAAATTCTAATTTTAAACTCATAACCAACTTAATAGAAGATTGGATCAGATTAGATCGTATCCATGGCTAAAATTTTGACCAATAGGTTGTTTGGGTCAAACTAGTTACATATATAACCTAGTCTCAACCTAAAAATTTGGGTCCATATCGGGTTCAGTTTGGATTTTGGTCACACATATGGAGTTCTAAACTAAAGTTAAATTTGGACACAAAAAAAATTTAGATTCATTATAAGACATCATTTTTCTTGAGAAGCAAGTTATGGTACATTCATCATGACAATTTTTTTCCAACAAGGCTCATAAAATAATTAAGAAGAGTTCCAAAAGTCAAGCATTCCCAATGGATTATATGAATTATTTTGTTTAAAGTTATTTAATAGACTGAAATAGAGCATAGATAGAATGCTAAGTCAGTTAAGGTATTAAATTCACAATCTAAATATCAAATTTTCATCCAAAGATATCACTCAACTATCTAGTTTGCCACAACATTCCCTATGTCATAAGAATAAAATAAGATGAAGAAGCTTAGATTGGTAAGATGATGACACCATTTATTTCAAACTAATTAATTGATTGTTGATGCCATCATTAAATCTACAAATTTTGGCATACAATTCCTAGCTATACTTTCACTTATACCATGTTGTGCATGGATAAAGTTTATAAATTAATGTAATTTATAGATTTTCTACATGCTAAGGCCTGTATATGGGTTAAACCATCAATTAAAATAAACTTGCATGACCTTCTCTATGATTAGTTCTTTTTTTTTTCTGATGAGGACATGGTTAGTGTTTATAAATCATGGACTAAAACAAAGAACAAGGTTAAGGAATCTGACAACAAAGGTAACTAAAGATTCCATTATTTATGGTTTTCAATTTTTTAACCTAATTTTTCTATTAAACAATTCATGATTGAAGTCTGTTCAATTATATACCAATACAATAACCACATAACTTATATCGGGTCGAATCAGGTCAGGTAATAGGTTAGAAAACCTAAATTAGACCCATATAACAATTAGGCCAGGTCAGATTAGATTGAGTCAGAACTCAATAAAACTAGAACCAGCAAAAAATGTGGAATGGTCTAAATTTGGAACCCAACCTTGCCCATGGATCCTTAAATTCCAGACTAGGTGCAACTATGTCGAGCTGGGTCACATGTCAACTTGACCCATTTACAACCTTATCTTTAATGTTTAATTCCCACAGGATATGCAAGGCTAGCTTATATACATATATACATATATTCATACATATACATATCAACTCAACATCCAGATAGTGGTATTATTACAGCAATAATACTTTTAGTATAATAAAATTTAGAATGATTATCTGGGCAATCCTGTAAAGTGGAAGCATTAATTCTTTATCAATTCATTAACTCAGAAAAGATACATATAACATCATCAAGCCCAATCTTTTTTTGCTCATCCCATGGTCCCTGCATAATCTACTCCTTGGTATCTAAAAATGTAAAAATTGATGAGTGGGATAGGAACTGGTAAGCAACCTTTATCTCTAGTTGGATTAAGTATATTATGCATAAATATCAAGTTTTTAATATAAAATTTTCAATTTATAATAAAACATGCAAGTGAATTCATGATACAAAGAATGTATATCAATATAAATGAAATACTTAATGCATCCATCAACATAAAAGTTTCAAAATATTTAATGCATTTGATCATGAATTAAAATTCCAAATCAAGATATATAAACCATCAATTCTCACTTAGTATTCATGGCTATGGCTATGATCAGCCCTATGAAAAGATTCGATGGAAATTAGCTCCTGAATACATAATATGATGAATAGCTTTGATTGTCTAGGTCTGGAAGGAACCAACTCTAATTCATACAACCATGATTCACATCATGATGAGGCAAAAGAGATCTCTTGGGTATATAACATGCCATCAATTAATTTCAAAATTATTTTCTCAAACATACAACGAGCATAATTCTTTCAAATATACATGCAGTATTAAAATATGATAAATTTCTTCTTCCAAATAATATCATTGTGCAAATCCATCATCATGCTTATGATCATGCTAAAACATCAATACAATTTGAAATAGGTCTAGAAGAGACTAGTCCCTAAATACAAAACATATGATCCATCAGTATCTACCAGTAATTAGCCTCACTGATTAAGCCCAGAAAAAAATTAACGTTGATTCACACTGCCATAATTAATCCCATGATAGGGCAAAGAAACAAGTCTTGAAATCAAACATATGATGTATCAACGTGTGCCAGCAATCAACCCTAACTAGCTAGGCCTAAAAGGACTAGTTTTGATAACTATTAGCTCCAACTAGCTAGGCTAAGAAGAAACTAGTTATAACATATGGCTAATGATTTATCCCATTGGCTAGACCCAAATTATAGTCTAACTAAAAATTTTCTCACTAATTTTATAACATAATCATATTTGTTTTCATAATAATCTTAAAGTTTGAAGTCCACATTCTAGCTCCAAAAGTAACAAAATAGTTTTCAAAACTTCATGCAAAGGTAACCATGCGTAATCTCTTTTACTAATAGCATACAATATTAAAACAAAGAAACCAACATATTTCAAGTCCCAAAATTATAATAATCATGATAAATACCTTATGCTTGATGCATAATTTTGAATAATACTTTCATGAAAGTATGCATAATATAAATCTTTTTTTAATATTTTAGATATTTTGTTTATTTATTTATAAATCTCAATTTGAATTATATGGCATACACTAACAAAAAATCTAGAGAATAAAGCAAACTTACAGTTAGTCAGATCTAAAAAATCACGACCTTCAACTTGCGGCTCAATCTCTAGATCTAATACTCCTATGGTGTTGAAGGCTTTGAAAACACAATTTAGAAGGTTATTTGCCTTCAATCAAGAAGAAATTTAGAATAAAGAGAGAGAATCTTGATCTAAGTCATGATTTAGATCAGATCATGAGTCGGATCCAAATGATTTGGATTGGTCTATAGACCCAATCAGATTGGGGTCCAATCAACAAAATGATTTCACAAAAAGGTTGGATCTCTCTCACTATCTCCTTTTTTTCTTCTCTTTCTTTTCTTTTCTTCTCTTCTCTCTCCCTCTCTAAAACACATGATGGCTTAAAAGAACTGAGAGGAGGGGGGTGGTTCGACTTGGGCACAACCAGAAAGGTTTGTAGTGGTGGCACGATCGGATGGGCCAGGTGGTGGTGGTGCCGCTGAAGCGACTATGGGTAGTGGTGGTGGTCCGACTGGAAATTAAAAGAGAAAGAAAAAGGCATCACCATTGGCTGCCTTCATGGTGGCTTCCTTGTCTAGGAAAGAAGTAAGGCAAACATAGCAAAGATGGCAATGGTGGTTGATCATGGCCGGTGATGTCGATTTCGACAGCCACAGAGAGCTTAAGCACCAATAGCCAAGAGGGGAATAATGGAAGAGAGAAGTGGCTAGTGTGATGATTCTCGATAAGAGAGATGGAGGGCATGGGGCCTTCAAGTAGCAGTAGAGGCTAGAAAACTCAATGGCCAAGAGGAGAAAATGGAAGAGAGAAGTGGCTAGTGTGATGATTCTCGATAGGGAAGATGGAGGGCATGGGCCTTTAAGTAGCAATGGAGGCTAGAGTTTCTAGCCTCCGAAAAAGTCAAGTTAGAGGAGGACTCTTCCTCCTCCATCGCACAAAGATAGGGGAATCCCCTATTTTCAACTCGGGATGATAGGCCTTTGTGCCTTCAAACAGGCACCAGGTTGATCACCAGCTCAAATAGTGGGCCTACATTCTCCCCTCCTTTTAAAACAAATTATCCTCAAAATTGATGTATCTAAGTTAAGGAATAGCTGAGGGTAGTTGGCTTGCATCTTCTCCTTCAGTTTTTAAGTTGCTTCTCATTCTGTATAGTTGCTCCACTAGACTTTGATATAAAGGATGGTACGTCACCTCAAAACTTGATCTTTTCTATCTACAGCTCTCACTGACCACTCCTTATAATATAAATCTTCTCTAGCCTAGAGGGATCCAAACTCTGCCACATGGCTAGGATCAAATACATATTTCTCAGCGTGAAGATATAAAAATATTATGAACTTCAACAAGAGGACGATAAAGCAAGACGATAAGCTAGCACTCCAATCTTCTCCAAAATCTCAAAAGGACCCATATATCTAGGCTTAGCTTATCTCATACCCCAAATCTCATTACTCTCTTAGTAGAAGATACCTTGAGGATTACATGATCTCTCACTCAGAATTCTAATTCTCTTTTCTATTATTAGTATAGCTTTCTATTGACTTTGAGCTGAATGGAGCCATTTCCTAATGAGCTGGATCTTATCTACCATTTGTTGAATAATATCTTATCTTAATAGCCTTCTCTCACTGACATCGTTCCAACATATAATGGTCCTGCATCTTCTTCCATATAGAGCTTCAAAGGGAGCTATCTGAATGCTAGCTTAATAACTGTTATTATATATAAACTCCACTAATATTAAATGTTCATTCTAAGATCCCTTCAAATCTAGTACACACACCTTCCACATATCTTCTAAGATCTAAATTGTCCTCTCTGATTAACCATTTATCTGAGAGTGAAAGGACTATACTAAACTCCAACTTAATCTTTATAGCTTGATGTTAACTCCAAAACTGAGAGAAAAATCTTGTGTCTTTGTCAGATATGATAGATACTAGAGTACCATGAAATCTTATAATTTCATCTATATAACTTGGTTAGCTTTTTCAAAGAGAAACTGATTTTGATAGACAAGACGCGCTAAATTGGTCAGTTGGTCCACAAAAATTCAGATATAATTATATCCTCAAAGAGTCTTTGGTAGCCCAAAATAAAATCAATTGTTATATGCTCTCATTTCCATATTGGAATAGCAAGGGGTTGCAGTGGTCCCGCTACCTCTGATGCTCGAATTTCACTTATTGACAAGTCAAATACTAGGTCACATATTGGACAACTTCCTTTTTATACCACTCCACCAGAAAATTTATTTGATATCCTTATACATTTTCACACTCCCAGGGTGTATGGTGTAGGCAGAGTTGTAAGCCTCTAACATCATTTCTCTCTTTAGCTTTGCATTATTTGGAGCACAGTCTATTGCTAAACCTCAAGGATCCATTTTCATGAATTCTAAACTCAGAGGCCACACCAGATTGTACTTTCTTCTTGATCTTTTGTAACTCTAGATCATCTCCTTGGGATGCTTTGATTCTATCAAGTAAGATAGGTTGCACATTAAGAGTAGTGATTAGGGCTTCAGAATTATATAGCTATACCTCAATATCTAATCTTTTTAGATCCTATGGAATGTGTACCTATGAAGTGATAAAGCTGCTATACCTCTCATAGATTTCTACTTAAAGCATCTGCTACCATATTCACTTTTTTAAGGTGATAATTAATAGCCAAATCATAATCCTTAATTAACTCTAGCCATCTTCTCTATCTTAAGTTCAGCTCTTTTTGCATGAATATATACATGAATATATACTTGAGATTCTTATGATCTATAAAAATTTTACATGATATCCCATACAAATAGTGTCTCTAAATCTCTAAGATAAAAACTACTGCATCTAGTTCCAAATCATAGGTCGGACGGTTCTACTCGTATGGCTTAAGCTATCTAGAGGTATATACTATTACCTTCCCATTTTATATAAAAGACATCCTAACCCTTTATAAAGGTATACTATAGATAATAAAATCTTCACTTTCGGATGGTAGGATAAGGATAGGAGCTAATACCAAACATTACTTTAATTCCTGGAAGCTCCCTCACGTTCCTCTATTCAATCAAATTTGTTCCTTTATGAATCAACTGGATCAGAGGCACTGCTATGCAAGAGAACCCTGCCATAAATTTTTATAATATCCAGCTACTTTGAGGAAGCTATGGACCTTTGTTACATAAGTTGGTTGGCTCTAGTTTACAATTGTCTCTATCTTCATCGGATCTACAAATATACCTTCTTTAGAGATTATATGCCTAAAGAAGGAGATGTTTTCAAGTCAGAACTGACACTTCTTTAGCTTTGCATGCAATCTCTGCTCCCTTAATATTTACAACACTATCCTTAAATATCTTTCATGTTCTTTCTGACTTTTGGAATACACCAAATATTATCTATAAACAAAACCACACGATAATCTAATTAAGATCTGAATACTCTATTCACCATATCTATAAAAGTTACTGAAGCATTTGTTAAACCAAAAGGCATGACTAAAAATTTGTAGTGCCCATATCTGGTCGAGATGGTTATTTGGGTACATCATCAGTCTTGATTTTTAATTGATGATATCAAAATTATAGATCAATTTTAAAAAATACTTGCGCACCCTGAAATTGATCAAATAGATTATCGATCCTAGTTAGAGGATGTTTATTCTATGCTGTCAACTCATTCAGCTCCTTGTAGTTGATGCATAATCTCAGACTCATATCCTTCTTCTTGATAAAAGTATCAGAGCACCCCATAGAGAGCCACTGGGCCTAATGATGCCCTTATTAAGTAGTTCCTGAAGTTACTTCTTAAACTCCTTCAATTCAGTTGGCTATTCGATAGAGAGCTTTAGAGATAGGCTCAGCACCTGGTACTAGATCAATAGAAAAATCTATCTCTCTAACTAGAGGCAATCCTAGTAAATCCTCTAGAAATACATTAAGAAACTCACTCATTATTAGAATACTTTTTAACTTAATTTTTTAGTTGAGTATTTAAGATACTGACCAAGTATCCCACACAACTCTTCCTCAATATTTTATAAGCTTGCATGGAGGATATAACTCTAATAGGAATATTTATTTCACTACAAGTGAGGCTAAATAGTACCTATCTAAGAATATGAAAGGTCATTCTCTTCCCAAAGCAGTCTGCTGTGGCATGATTTGTGTTGCCTAGATGGACAACCAAAAAGGGTGGTGAATTAGGTTTACCAAAAATTTAAACTTGCTGTGCTTAATAATTGAACTAAGTGACAAATATGTGAGTGAGAACTAAGTAATAAATAATAATGTGAATGTATAAATAATGAGCAATGAAAGCAAACAACAAGTTATAAGCAAAATACCAAGATTTTATAGTGTTCGGCTCCAAATTCAGTATATACACCCACTCCCCAAGCCATCCTTGGGAATTTTACTACAATCCTTTCTTAGATTTTAATTTGATTATTTTTCAAGCTCATAATCAAAATTCAGTTGATTTTCTCAATAAAAATCAACTAAAATCACACCTACAAACCAATCCTAAGCTTACAAACAAGCACACTCCAATTTAAGATTGGATGGGCCTATCCTCAAGTTTCAATCTCAATTGAAACTTGTTTACAATAAAGAATTAGAATATAATGAATAACACAATAAAAAGCTTCTAAAAGAGCAAACAAAAAGTTAATGAAGCTCTTAAAGGTTATGTCAAGGAAGCCTAACAATCAGTGCATTGAAAATCACTTGAATGCTTCAAGAATTTGATGGTTCGATGCTGGAAACTCTTTCTTGAATGCTTACTTAATGCACTTGGATTTCTTTTTGTCTTTCTCTTTTCCTTAGCTCTTCTTCTTATTTGTTAGCCTTTAAAATCTCTTAAAATATCTAAAAGGCCATTTCTAGCCATTGAAACTAAAACTAGCTTTTAGACTCAATCTATGTATTTCTAAAATTTTTATAAACTAACAATTAGAGCTGCAACTGCAGTCGAGTCGGCTTAGGATCAAGTAAGGGTTGACTCAAGATAACTATGAGTTAGCTCGACAGAGGTAGGGGTCGACTTGAGATTTAATCAAAAAAATATTATTCTCTATCTTTCTTAAAAGAGTCGACTCGAAATCAAATAGGGGTTGACTTGAGGCCAATGTTGAAAATTTTACTCTCTATTTGTCTGAGAGAGTCAAGTCGACAATAGTAGAGGTCGACTCCCAG
The DNA here is from genome assembly GCA_000441515.1 of Elaeis oleifera. NCBI lineage: Eukaryota > Viridiplantae > Streptophyta > Magnoliopsida > Arecales > Arecaceae > Elaeis > Elaeis oleifera. The sequence continues at coordinate 110,561 of KE505614.1, read as the reverse complement.
ATTATGCCACTTCATATATGTATGTCAGAGTTGACTCTTTGAAGTTTGGAGTCAGCTCTTGACCTCTTTCACTTTATTTCTCATGATATGACCTTTTTCATTTGCTTTGTTTGGCTCCATAACTTAGCATGTATGAAATACTTTCTAAGAGTGACTTTAGCTTCCTGAAACATTCTTGACATGAACTTCAACAATATATTAGTACCAAAATAAATATTCAAATACATTGTATTTATTAAAATCAATCCTTGGATCAATAATATGGAGCAAGTCAGTCCATCCTAAGGATGACATCAAAATCCATCATCTCTAAAACCATTAGATTAGATATAAGATCATGTCTGATGCTCATAGTGCAAGGTGGCGAACCATGTCAACCACAATGACATTCCCTTTAGGGTAGAGACACACAACTCATAATCCAGAGGCATAGATATAATGCCAACCTTTCTAGCAAACTCAAATGAAATAAAGAGTGGGTAGACTCAGGATCAAACAAAACACAAGCATATACAAAGATTACTTTCATAACACCTATCATAAATTGAAATTCTATTGTTACTACCGATCATAATTTCCAACATACAAAATTGTTAGATTTAAGTATAAAAAAGAGTTGGGGGTACCTATCACTACAGCAATTGATGTCTGTGCATCCTACTGAGTCATAGCATAGATGTAGGCCTGGGTCTTCTACTTTTTTGACATCCTCCTTGCCTTGAGGGTTGGCTCTGATAAAAAGTTGGTGCATTCACTACAAGAATATGTTGTATTAGCAATGGCTATTAGCGACGATAAATCACCATCGCTAATAGCCATATCTATCGATAAATAATTACGATCGAAGAGAAAACCATCGTTAAAAAATCAAGATCTATTAGCGACGAACCGTTTTATTATTTATCGTCGCTATAAATCTTAAATTTTAATATTTATTTATTTAATCTTTATTAGTTATTAGCGATGACTTTAGTGATGCAAGTTTGTCGTCGCTAATGTAGAGCCCTAAAACTCTCCCATTTTTGATTGATTTTTTTCGTTGCTCCCCCACATCCCCACTCTTTCCCGCCTTCGGTCTCCCATTTCTATCGCCGCTCATTGGAACCATGCCGGAGCCCCCATCCCCATGCCCTAGTCCCCATGCCATCATCACCATGTTGGATCCACCATCCTTATGTCGGATCTGTCATCTCCTATGTCAGATCCATCGTCCCCGTGCCCCCACCTCCCCTGATCCTCCACCACTGCACCGTTGGAAGCCTGCCAGAGCTGCTGTCTATATGCCTCCATCCCCACATCGGATCCACCATCCCACATCGGATCTACCTCTCCCGCACCAGATTTGTCATCCCTACACCCCCACCTCCCTTGTTCTTTCTCCGTCATGCTGTCGGAAGTCTACTGGAGCCCTTGTCCTCGCATCGCCATCCCCATGCTGGATCCACCATCCCTACACTGGATCCACTATCCCTTACACTGGATCTGCCATCCTCCATGCCAAATCCATCGTCCCCCATGTCGGATCCGTAGCCCATGTGCCAGATCCACCATCCCCATGCCCTCGCCATCCTCCCTCACCATTTCCTCCTCTATTGGTGAGTATTAGCAGCAACGGTGACGGCAATGGCAATAAACCATCGCCAAACACCATTCCCTCCTCTTCCATTTTATATTTAAATTTATGATATTTATTTAAATTTATGATATTTGAATTTAACTTATGTATGAGATGTGCATCCCGATCTTTCCCATTTGCAATGCTGCTCAGTAGTTTGGAAGCTCCGGACCGAGTGGGATTTATCTAGATGCTCTGTTGGAATGGTAGGGGTACCACCTCCGTGGATGCCCCAGCTCGGCCCATCGGCATGGGATGCGCAATCCGGCTGCCTTGGGTGATAGTCCCTAGTGCGTGGGTTTCACAGCCCAGTCGTGCTGTAGTTGAAGCCTGTGTGTGCGAGATGCACATCCTGGCCCTCTCTATTTGTAATGCTGCTCGATATTTTGGAATCTCTATAGTGAGATTTGTCTGGATGCCCTGCTTTGGTGCTGAGGGGTCCACCTTTGTCGTTGCCCTAGCTCGGCCCATGGGCATGGGATTCGCAACCCAACTATCTTGGATGGTAGTCCCTCATGCATAAGGCATGCGGTCTAGTTATCTAGCATGCCCCAAGTCTGCATGCATGGGACACACATCTCGGTGCTCTCTATTTACAATGCTGCTCGATATTTTGAAATCTTCTAATTTAAAATTTTAAAATATTATATTGCATAGAATCATAGATCTATTTTTTGATTAATGTACATATTCTACGGTATTTATATATTTATATATTTTATATAGATAAAAAATTATATACATTGATTAATTGATTATCTAATATAGATAGTTTGAGAAATGTAATTAATTCTATAAATCATTATAGTAATCAAATGGTATGTTGAGGGTTCGAGAGAAATTTTAGATAGTATTTTTTTTAGTGCTCCTCACATATCTCAAGCCGTATGGAGAGAACTAAAAAAAATACCGTCAAAATTTTTTCGACCCGTATTGCATATCGTTTGATTACTGAAATTGATCTATAGAATTAATATAATTCTTGAATGAGATAGGATCTTCTATACTTATTAGTTGATGATAGGATGCATTTATTATATAAGCTGTTCAAAATGATAAATAATCATTTAATAATTATCTTATATTTATATATATAGAATTCTTAGATAGTGTGTCATAGACCGTAGTTGGATGGACTGTCGAGTAGTTGACAGAATGATTTCTACTGAATATAGGGAGGCGTAAAATACTTTTGTGATTATACTTTCGAAAATGCAGCACTCTTACATCAAAGACGGACTCGTTGTCCTTATAAGAAATATAGTAATAGAGAAATGCTTGATAGGGATACAATGACTATCTATTTATATAAGAGTAGATTTATGCCCAACTACAAGCATTGGTATCTGCATAGGGAGACATAAAAGATAGTTGCAAAGACTACAAGTAAGTAGGACAGGGACACAAATAGAATAGTAGACAGATTATGGATGCAGCTGGTCTTGAATTTAACTAAGATGTACAGAATGATCTAAAATTGACAGTGATGATTTCTATCATATGCTGAGAGATACTGATGAACCACTATGGTCGAGATGTGAATGCACACTATATTGTCAGTTGTGTCAAAGTTGTTGAACTTGAAGGTCAAGTTTAATATGACAGTCAATTATTATGATAGGATGGTAGCAATCATAAAGAAATACTACCGAAGGATAGAAACTTGTCGGGAGCTTCTATGCTTTAAAGAAAATGATGAAAGTATTAGGCATGGGATATGAGAAGATAGATGTATGTTATAATGATTGCATATTTTTTTATAAAGAGAATCAACTGAAGAGCTCATGTGATGTATGCAGTGAACGTCGATTTAAGCCAAGGCAAGAGGTAGAAATCAAAAGGATATACTATATAAGATTCTTCGATACTTTTTCCTTACTCCTAAGCTTCAAAGACTCTATTTGTCCATAAGTACTATCGGACAGATGAAATGGCATAAAAAAGAGATTCGCAAGTACTCCGATACGATGAGTCATCCATCAGACAGTGAGGTATGAAAGAAATTTGATGCTGGTCATCTTTATTTGCTCGAAAATAATGCAATGTCCGACTGGATCTATCTATTGATGGATTTATATCATTCAGTCATGCAGTGGCTCCTTATTCATGTTGATCAATCTTTATTATTCCATACAATCTACTGCCTGAGATGTGCATTAAAAATATAACATCTTTCTTACATTAGCCATTCATGGACCATGATACCCTGATAGAAGTATTGATGTATATCTAAGGCCTCTTGTTGATGAGCTAAAATTCTTTTGGTCTGATGGCACATGTATTTTGATGCATCGAAGAAGCAGAATTTTGTAATGAAGGATGCAATGATGTGGATTATTAGTGATTTTTTTACTTATGGGATGTTGTCAGGATGAAGCACTTATGGGAAGCTAGCATGTCCCTATTACATGGATAATATAAAATCATTTCAACTTGAGTATGTTCGTAAGCCCTACTGGTTTGATAGTCATTGTCAATTTCTCTGCGAGTATCATCCTTTTCGAAAGCAGCGAGATAGTTTCAGGAGAAATAAGATAGAGAAGGACCGTGCACCCCCGTGACTCAGTGGTATGAAAGTATTTTAAAGGATATCCCAACTGGACAAAGTCCAATTTGGCATACTATTTGACAAGCAGAAACCTCGAGAGTTCGGTAGAACTCATAACTGGGTGAAATGTAGTATCTTTTGGAAATTACCGTATTGGTCCACCAATTTAATCCGTCATAACCTTGACGTTATATATATTGAAAAGAATAAATTTGATAATATTTTTATACTATTATGGATGTCAAGGGTAAGACGATGGACAACCTCAAAGCTCGAGTAGATATGAAAAACATATGCAAGCATCCTCTATTAGAGCTGGTTGAGGTGTCACTGAAAAAATTTCTAAAGTCGAAAGCATCTTACACCCTAACAAGGGAGCAGTTGAAGGATATATATGAATGGTGTAAAATCTTAAATTTTGGATAGTTATGTAAGTAATCTAGCTCGATCCGTTAATATCAAAGATTGCAGGTTCCATGGGCTAAAAAGCCATGACTGTCATGTCATTATGCAATGATTACTCCCATTAGCTTGGCGTGATCTCCTTCCCAATCCCAAATGAAGTTCTTTGACCAAGCTTAGTATTTTTTTCAGAGACATACTACCGAACTATCCATCGACCATATCTCGAGTCTTGAGACTAGCAGTGTAGAGATCATATGTAAGTTGGAGAAGATATTTTCTCCTAGCTTTTTTGACTCCATGGAGCACCTTGTGATTCATCTCGCATATAAAGCTAGGATAGGAGGACCAGTGTAGTACAGATGGATGTATCCATTTAAAGATATATGCACAGTCTTAAGAAGAAAGTGAAAATAAGGCTAGAGTCGAAGGTTCTATTATGGAGGTGTATATAATTGAAAAAAATTTTAATTTTAGCCGACACTACTTTAATCCTAGTGTGCAGACAAAATTGACTCAAGTGGATCGAAAGATGATGGTGGAGGTGAGGGATCAAAGTGGAAGATTTCAATATTTACTTATACCACTCTACCTATCCCACTTATGATTTGGGTACGAGATTCGTCAAGTATTAACTAATATTGAAATTCGATAGGCAGAGGCATATATTTTGCTAAACTATGAGGAGGTCGATCCATATATTGAGTAAGTGTCCATCACAATCTCAATTTTTCAATCACTTGTTACAGTATACTTATCTTATGTATGTATAGATAATATTGATGAGATGCTAAGATGGGACAACCCGATGATAAGTGAGGAAAAAAATTTTCACAGTGCTCACAAAATTTTACAGATTGGTTCTACCAATTGGTAAGTGACCATTACCATTTCATATGTTTAATTTTTTGAATTTATTCTTTTATAAAATGCAGGTCATACAAGAGGTTGTAACATAAGAAGCTAAGAAGAGTCACCAATTGATTCTATACCTAAAAGCTAAGACCATTAGATTACAAGCCAATAAATACATGATATATTATAATGGCTATAACATAATTGGTTTAAATTTCATATCCATCAATATGGATATCATAAGAGCACAATGAACAGTGGTGTGTATATAAAGGATAGCTGATGGGAAGAGATAGAGAGTGACTACTATGGAATCTTTGAAGAAGTGATCAAGTTGACCTATCTTGGAGGTAATAGTGTTATTCTATGTAAGTGTCGATGGTTTGATAACAATAATTATATGAAGGTTGATCCACGATATGGGCTTATTGAATAAACATGGATCAAAGTATATATCAATGACTCCTTTGTGCTGGCTCAACAAGCTGTTCAAGTGTATTATACTCCTTTTTCATCAAAGAAGAGATGAAGAAAGATTTGTGGTTGTATGCAAAATAAAGTCTCGAGCCATTTAATACGAGCTCGAAGAAAAAGAGAAGTCTCATTTATCAGAATGCTTTCAGGAGGATGAAATATTAAGAGTCCATCAGTCTTTAATAGATGCAGAGTTGGATGTTGCAGGAATTCTCCTATATGATGGCCAAGATGAGGAGGTAGATCATACTGAGTTTGTATTAAAAGGCAACCCTATTCAAGAAGAAGAAAAAGAGAAAAAAGTGGAAGAAGAGAACAAGAGGAAGAATCGAAAGAAGAATCTAAAGGGTACTAAACATCTAAAGAGGCCAATTATCAGTGATAAGTATATCAATCATCTGAAGGAGTCAACCCCAAGGATAAAAGAGTTGACTCTAGCACACTGGAGAAGACTGGTACGCAGTGAAATCGACCCCAAGCAAGGGGATAGCATAACAGCTAGTTTTCTATATCTTTGTAGTGTGATTGTTTTACTTGCTTTTCATGCTTATCTTATATCATTTTAATTTTTGCATTGCTTGCCATAATTATTTAATTAATCCATGAATCTATTTATTCTTATTTTCAAAGATTACAGGATGTCTACTTTCAGAGGATGAAGCCGTATTAGTCGAGGAGAGAGCTTCGGAGGATAGAGCTCTCAAGGAGAGAGCTCTTGTGGGGCCAACTCATATGGTTTTGCGGCAACCACACCATATGGTAAACTCTAACACTTAAAAATTCTTATGTTATTTATCCTCTATTATCTAATATAATAGTTTTATGATATTTTGCTAATTTCAAGTTTGGACGATGTGGGTTCACCATTGACCCCACAATCATATAGAGCAGCGGCCAGCTCTTAATCATAGCACTATGGTAGAGGACCCATCCGGCTCACGGCACCTCCGATGCGGTGGGAGGATAGAGAGCTTGTCCACATTCAGAGCCACACGTAAATACTAGATCTTCGAGAAATATGTTTAAAGTTTAGTTATTTTAGAATCAATATTTATTGTTCAAAATCAATTTTGTAGATATTTAAGAAGCCTGGGTGTCCTGTATGGTTACCGAGATCATCCAATGATAGATGCTGGGGTCGGTGAATGAATTCTCCGATTGGCCATCAGGGGCTCGTGATGTAGCGTGGGAGATGTTCCTGATAAGTCAAAGGGGTTCAATTTTTAAATTGTGGTATGTTTGTATTCTATTTATTAATATATGCTTGCTTCTAATTGCAGGAGTAGTATCGATTCGAGACTCCTCAGGATGAGAAGGTTGGCCGTCGGACCTTTAAAGAGGTGGCTACACATAGATTCCGAGATGGGCTATACAACCTCAGGCAGTCCGTCATAGAGTTCTCCAGTTCTGAGTCACCATCAGATTGGAAGTCTTTTATGGGTCACTGGATGCAGAGAATCATACGGAAGGACCTCTATGACCAATAAAGCAGTTAGGACTACTCTGACCAATGGTAGAGAGTCCAGTAGAATCGGACAGCCTGACAGGATCCAATCAAGCACACCGATGGCCATCGTTGGCACACATGTTATAGCAGATAGTTTGGTAAAAATTCTAAACTTATATTAATCTCATATTTAGTCGATCATATGTATATTTTATTAATTTAATTTATTATTTACTTATTGTAGATACGGTAGCTGGGTTTTGTACTAAGACAGCTACAGTTATGGGAGGCCACATACCAGTCTAGGAGGATCGATGATTATTTAGATTAAAAGTCCAAACGGATCACGGTAACTTAAAATATTATTTATTAAGTTTTATATATACTGATATGTATTAAAGTACTATTAATTTTAAACTATATAGATAGATTATGCAGAGTACATCATAGTACGGCACGATAAGGATCCATCCTCTTAGCCTCTCCTTGACATCGAAGGATGGTTCAGGGCCACTAAAGGGGTGAGTAGGAGCCGGATCATAGGGTTCAGGCATAGTTTCGATCCTCTAGTAGTTCGTTGGTCTTCGACGTCCTCCTCTCAGGCCTCGATGACCTAAATGTGAGGTGATGCACATGCTGAGAAGGTCGTATAGAGGCTTTTTTGCTAGCGACCTCAAATTTTTCAGGATGCGATCCATGAGATCATTGTTGAGATTCTTCGAAATCTGTATCTGTGCGATTAGCTGAGCTCGTTGTCACAGCCATTACAGTAGATAAGTCAAGTAGTATCAATAAATTCTTTCCTTATTTTAAATTTTTTACTTGTTTTATATTAAGAAGCTTCATCATAGATAGGCTTGAGTCGGAGGAAGAGGATCTAGGGGTCAAAAGTCAATCTACCCATCTGATGGATGGATCAGGGGTGTAGATACATCTGTATCATCGAATGAAATATGTAGAAATAATCCGTTCGAGAATCAAAGAGTATACCAAAATATACCCCTCCATGTCGGTTTAGGCTTCAAGTGGGAGGAAGAGATATCTAGAGGATCAAAATTCAATCTAACCATTCGATAGATAGATCGAAGATGTCTATAACTCTATATCATCAAATAAATATATAAAAATAATTCGTTGGAGAATCAAAGGGGTATATCAAAATATACCCCTCCATATCGACTTAGGCTTCAAGCGGGGAAGGGGTACCCAGAAGGTCAAAATTTACTCAAACCATTCGATGGACTAGTCACAGATATCTACAGCTCTGTATCATCGAATGAAATATGTAGGAATAATTCGTTCAAAAATCAGAGAAGCATATCGAAATATATCCCTCCGCATCGGTTTAGGCTTCAAGCGGAGGAGGGGTACCCAGAAGGTTAAAATTCAATCTAACTATCTGATAGACTGGTTGGAGGTGTTTATAGCTCTGTATCATCAAATAAATATGTAAACTAATTCATTTGAGAATTAGAGGAGTATGTCAAAATATAACCTTCCGTAAAGGTTTAGGCTTGAGGTGCACCAATTACTTTAGTTTTATGTTTTCAATTAATTTAGTTCTAAAATTATATTTCATTTCTCTTCATTACAGAATACTAGGACATTCAACTCTCATCCACCAGTTGCTACAGACGACGTATAGTAGGAGGAGGAGGAGGATCTTTATTGATTTTTTTATTTTGATGTAATATATTTAATTTTGATATATGAACAATGGTATCTTATATAATTGGATAATTCATATTTTTATATAATATTAATATTTATTTATAATCATGATAGTTAATTGTTAGTTGTTATAATATCTGTAAATATATATTGACTATTAATTTAATTATAGTAGATTTTAATAAATATATTTTCTACAATTTTTTTTAAAAAAATCTATTATTAACGATGGCTAAAGCCGTCGCTAATTATTAGTGACAGTGATACGATCGTGATGCTGTCGTTAGGACACCGTGATTATCAATCAAATTTCGACTTCAATAAAAATTAAAAATACGTAGAAAGTAGCGAGTCGGATCGAATCCACAGAGAAGGCAGAATTTTGATTTGAAATCTTTGATTTTATAAAAAAAATAAATTTTAAAAAACCAATTTAAGTCAAAAATAAAATTAAAAGTATGAAAATAAATCAGGTACTAAGATCTACTAACTAGATCCTAGCATCTATTTGCAATAAAATAAATAACAAGAATTTAAAGTATAAAAAATAAATTTTACATTAATTAAATTAAATTTAAGTACAAAAATTTAAAAAATAATAAAAAATAAAACTATAACAAAGATCTGAAGTTGATCAGCACAGCCTCATCAAGAAGATGGTTGATGACCTCTCCGTCTTCCGTCGTACTCCGTAGAGCGAACTGACTTTTCTCCTTCTTCTCCTTGAGTCCCTAAAGCTCTAATATTTTTTCTATTTTTTCTAATTTTATTCAATTTTTCTACTCTCTGACTTATTCTCGGACCCTCTATTTATAGGTGAATTTTTCATATTTTGGGGTAAGAAAGGAGTCCTAAAACTTTTAGAAAATGTATTAAACATTTAAAAATTTTTTGACCGTCGGATGGAGCTCGGACCACCCAGAACTGCCCAAAATCTACTGTTTTAATCCTTATCAAAGTTGGATTCAATAATAGCTATCCGATCATGCTTTGGATTGGTTTCTGACCGTCATATCATGCAAAAGATTTTCTAAACATAGTCGGGAGCATCCTCAGCCATTCAATCACATGATAGATCGCTTCTGGATCATCGGATCATGTAGAAGGGTCCTATTCAAAGTCAGCAACGCATCTGGATCGTTGGATCTGATGAAGGATGAGTTTTCGACCGTCCGATCGTGCAAAACCTTCTCTTATAAATCGATAGCAAATGTAGACCGTCGGATCTGAGTCGGGATGGATGTCAACCATTGGATTGCGTCCAAAATTCTTCTCTCGCTGTGAGCCACACCTATAGACTGCATGACTATTCATGTAGACCGTGTCCTAATTTCGTGGACCGACCGGTTGGTCCACAATGCACCGGAGGCTATAAAAATTATTTTTTAGGATATTTTGGTTTGATTTTTGCTCTGATTTTTATCTGAAAAATAAGAAAAAATATGT
>KE505614.1:43702-67193 GCA_000441515.1 Elaeis oleifera | reverse complement strand
CCGGCGGGTTCCGACGGAACTTCCCGAGGTACCCCCGTCGAATCAGGGCCTCGATCTCGTCCTTGAGTTGGACGCACTGCTCGGTGTTATGACCGTGGCCCCGATGGAATCGACAGTACTTCCGCCTGTCGAGGCCCTTTGCCTTCAAAGGTGAAGGCCGTCGTAGATATTCTTCTCCTTCGATCTCCATTAAAATCTGCGCACGGAGAGCAGAAAGAGGAGTGTAGGAGTCATACCTTTGTCGCGCGGTTTCGGGCTTCGCCGGTGGGTGAGTATCGGGCTTTGTAGCCCGAGCGAGCTCCGCTTGTCGGTCGGGGGCCCGCTCGGCTCGGCGGGGCCGACCTTTCCTTCGCTTCTCCTTCGGGCCCTTGATCTCGGTCTGACGCCGGTCGGAAACTCCTTCGTCAGCGCGCATATACTTGTACGCGCGTTCAAGTAGCTCGGTGTACGTTCGGGGGAGGATTTTATCCAGAGAGTATGTGAATCAGGACACCCTCAGCCCCCGCTTCATGGCCGAGATGGCCATGTCCTCGTTGAGGTCCCAGACCTCGAGCGTGGCCGTGTTAAACCGCGCCACGAAGTGTCGGAGCGTCTCATTTTTCTCCTGCTTGAGGGAGAAAAGGCTGTCCGACGTTCATGACGGCTTCCGGCTAGTGCTGAAGTGGGCCACGAAGGAGTGCTCAAGCTATCCAAAGGAATGGATGCTTCCAGTACGGAGGCTGGAGTACCAAGCCCTGACAGCTTTGCGAAGCGTGGCGGGGAAGCCGATGCAGAGAAGGGCATCGGTTGCCCCTTGAATCGTCATGAGAGCTTTGTAGCTCTCTAAGTGGTCGACTGAATCGACGGAGCCGTCGTAGGGCTCCACGTGTGGCATCTTGAACTGACTGGAGATCGGTTCGTCAAGTATGAATCGAGAGAGGGTTGGGCGATCTGGAAGTCGATGTCGTTAGAGGACTTCTGACCGTCCATCTGAAGCTGGGCAAGCCGGCGGTCGATTTTCTCGAACCTCCGCTCATAGTCTTCGGCCCGTCGGTGCTGGGAGACTCCGGGAGTCGAATCTCCCGACGAATTCGAAGGGGAGACGGACGGCGTCCGGGGTCGCTTTTCCTTCCTTGCTCGCTCGAGCTGGGAAGGAGAAGGATGCTGGGACCGACCACGCCATGGCTGCCTCTCCCCTCGCGAAGGGAATGCTTGGACAGCCGCTCTTGAGGAGGAGACGGAGAATGATGCGGGCGTCGGCGGCTACCCCTGGATGGCATGGGGTTCGCCGCTGGCGGCTCTGCCGGCGAGTGCGGCGAACAGGCAGACTGCTGCTGAAGGCTCCTGACCGCGTCCGTCAACACGATCATCTGCCGTACGATCGCCGCGATCTGCGCCTCCGTGGTCACTGCCCGATGCGGGGAGCTGGGCTCCGCCGTTTGGAGTGAAGGGGAGGCCTCTTCTCAGCGGGAAGAGCGCCTCGCCGACCTAGTGGCTCTTGATCGCTGGGCCCTGGTTTTCGTCATCTTGGAGGAAAACTTGGTGGTGGTCGAAATGACAACTGCGTACGTTTACGTGCCCCTTCCTGGCGTGCCAAACCTGTTGCGGCCAATCCCCTCGTCGCCTGGTCGTCGGGAGCAAGCACCTGCAAGGGAAGTCCACTCAGACCGGAGGGGGCCTCCGGTGGGGACCCTCCGACGGTCAAGTCAGAGAGGAGACTAGGCAACAGTAAGAGGAAAACCAGAGAGCTCAGCGAGGGGGAGAGCTTTTGAGGGCTCGAGAGGGCCTCGGGAGCTTAGGAGAGCTTGGGAGAGCTTTTGAGAGAGCTTACCAGAGCTGTTGCCTTACCCCTTTTATAGTGGGAGGCGGTATGGTTCCACCGTCCGTGATGTTGATAACTGTAGAGCCGTCAAATCGCCCTGGGCTGTCACTTCGCCGGGGGTTGCCATGTTGTCGATGGATTGACAGGTCCTAAGAATTAATTGACGTCCTTGGTAGGACTCTTCTCCAGGTCCCTGGCAGGGCCAGGCCCCCTGGCGGTCATACGGTGTGTCCTTGATAGGACTGCAGCCCATGCCGGTCGTTCGGCAGTCTTGAAGGGGCTGGCCGACTGTGTGTCGGGACTTGGCCGTCGGGTAGTGATTTCAGAGTGTGGCCGGCGTCCGGAGGGTCCGTGAAAGTCGGGTGTCCGCCGCTCGCCCTGACGGTGAGTCGGCGTCGTCCCCACCGTCATAGAGTCGGCTTTCGGGCGGTCGGAGTCGGTGTCGGTCAGTCAAGCCGACACGCCCAGGCCGGCCATTACCGACAGTCGATGTCGGCATCGCCCGTTGTTAGTCGGGCGGAGTCGGTCGGTTGGTCCATCTCGGGGATGGGCCTGTGTCGGAATCTGTAGAGGAGTTGCCGTCGGTCGGTGTCCGAGAGCCGGCATTGGTGAGTCGGTGTCGGGATCCGTTGGAGAGTCGGCATAATGATCAGTCGGCATCAGGGTCAGTCGGTATATCCCAACAGAAATAAATTCAGATCTGCGATCATATCGTAGATTTCAACCTGCAAAAATTTCTGAACTATATGACTATGATGCTATCTTGTGAGGCCTGTATTAATTAATCTTAAGTGAATCAATTAGAATGCAATTAGTTATATTTTTTGATTTTTAATTTTTACTTTCTCAATTTTTTTTTTCATTTTGTTACAGAATAAAACAAAAAGTAAAAATATATTTGATAACATTTTGGATATTCATTCTGCACATAACCCATTATCATTGCACTCTAGGAAACATCATTCTTTTCGGCCATCTGATCAAAGAATTCTCTCGTTCTATCCATCAGATCATGAGCACAATGCGTGCTAATAAGACTGGTCCAGCATACTATATTTCTATTAAAGCTTTCGTCGAACACCTGAGAAGTGAACTCTACGCCACCCAGATGAGAGTAACATCTGATTAGAGAACTCGTCACAAATATGTCGAGATCGAATCCGAATTTGACAATCTGCCTATGGAGTTGGGATAGAGATGAGAGGCGAGTGCAAGCCTTGATAGCAAAGGAGAATGGATGCCATCAACCTGAAGTCGAGCAGCGGGAATGATGCCAGCGAAGAAGGGTATCGGGAGTTCGACGGCCTCCGAAGAGAGTACTCTGAGAGCTCAAGAGAGGCGGTTGGAGCTCCGTCAATCGGCGATGCTCTGGCGGTTTTGAAGCTCCTATCGGTGGCAATCCTGGTGCTGACGGCAGTACTGGGAAATGAGGTGCTCGCATACCTGATCATCAGGTCGATAAATGGGCCAAGGATGGTGGTGTCCGCTAGGATCAACGATGGTAGTGGCGACGGTGGTGGGGGGGAGGAGAGGCGGCGGTGCCGGCGAGTATGGGGTGTCCATCAGCCGCTCTTCAACTACGAATGCTTCGACTGCTACACTAGCTTCTGGTCCTGTGGGACTGCTCTCCCGATCGAGAGCTCACCCACCACGCCATCGAGGCCTTCGAGGAGCATCTGGCCAACTCCGAGAGCAAGGGCGGAGGAGGCAGCAGGAGGGGAGAGGGAGGTGGCGAGCATCGGGCGAGTTGGAAAAAATCGAAAAGAAGCAAAAGTAAATTTAAAAATAAAATATTTGCTTTCATAAAAATAATTATTTTATTTTTTACTTTAATTTTTATTTTTATGGTGTTTTCAAAAATCAAAAAGCCAAAGAAAGTACTTATTTTATGGTTAACCAAATGCACCCTCACTTATTCTTATTCTAAATGAAAGTATATGTGAAATAAGAGGTGACGTAATCCAAAACCTCAGAAAAATTGATTGTTCCTCATACTAGAATCAGGCACAAAAAAGTTGCCAGTCAATAAGATTTTGCAAAAATTTCTAGATCCAGCCAAGACAATGTTCCATTGAAACTAAAATTATAAACCATCCATGGGTCCCTATCTAATTCAAATAACATCCAACATATAATAACTTAGGATTTTATCCAAAAGACTAGCCGAAATATATTACTTGAATTCCTTAAACCTGTATAAATATTCAAGATCTTTTCAGTAAATAATTCACTACAATAAAACAAGGCTTTAATAATAGATTTTTCTATCATTGAGGTCTACAAATTCATTATAAATAATTTTTGTGATGGATTTTATGATGAAAAAATCCGTCATTGAAACCCTAATAAAAAAAAAGTGACAAAAATTTCTGTCATAAAAATTTGTGATGAAAATTTTGGTCATAAATTTCATCACAAATAGTAAATGATATTTAAAATAAAATCCAACACAAATTATGATGGATTTATAATGGATTTGTGATGAAAATTTATGATAGATCAGTAACAAAATTTATGATGGATTGTCCATCATAAAATTTCATTACTAATCTGTCGTAAATCTATCACAATATTTAGAATAAATCCATAACAAATCTGTCACAATATTTAGAATAAATCTATCACAAATCAATTATAAAGTTCTATTACAAATCAATCACAAAATTCCATCACTATCCCTTATAATATTCAGAACAAATCTATCATAAATTTTCATCACAAATCCATCACAATATTCAAAACAAATCCATCACATATTTCGTTACAAATCTATCTCTGATTCATCATTAAATTTAATTTTTTCAAAATAACCCTACAATATCCAATAAACCACTCAAATATTCATATCCAACTAACTGCCCCATACAAATTATTCATAATAAATTCATTCATTCATAACATTATATTTTCTCAAAAATTACAAACATCAAATAAAATTAAATAATCTCATAGTAGTAAAATGTTACATTAAGTTCTTAAAATATCTTATAATAAAATAGTTTAGAATTCAAATAAGTTATTATATATCTAAACGGTTTTGATCAGATCGAGAGGCACATGATTGGTTGAGTTCCGATATCATAGCACAATTATTTCCCTCATCTCTTCTTATATGTTGTTCCTTTATGTAAGCCATCTCCTACTGCAACTCCTATCGTAACTCGAGGCTTACCTCCTAACGTACCTCCTGTAGTATTTCCTCTTACCATTGGTTGCATCATTGTGTAAGCAAGTGCTGAACTTGTTGAAGATCTGGTACTACTTATTATAGCAAAAAGAAAGAAAAGATAAAAGAGACACAATCAAATATGTGGATCAGTCCAAGGCTTACCTCCACAGGATATGTAATACTTCACTAATAAAAAAAAATAAATATAAAAAAGATCACATACTCTCAACTCTTATATACAAACCCTCTCTCTCAACAAAAAACACTCATCTCTCATCTCTTACAAAAGCTCTTAAAGAAATCCCAAAGGAGGCTCTCGTAGGCTTGCCATATCAAGATCCTCAGATGCCCTGAACACTTCCTGATACTCCAAGTCTCTACCTCTCGGGTGCTCTCAGCCGCTACACTCGGTTCTCAAGTCTTTGCCTCCATTTTTATAGGCCCAAAATTGGTTCTCAAGTCTTTCCTGCCATTAGATCTTTTTGTAAGCATTCCTGGCCTTTGGATCATGCGTCTGCTCCTTCGTGGCCGTTGGATCGCACAAACAGCTCTCGTGAGCCATGATTTTTGCCTCATGGATCAGGGCGGTCCACAGCTCTCGCGTGGACCATGATAGCCCATGCGATCCATCATGGACCGCACCAACAAGCAGGGCTGCGCTGCATGGGCGCTCGCTTGGACTGCATGCCCACACGCATCTTAGGCCGTGCACCCGCTTGGACCATGCGCCCATGCACCCACTTGGGCCACGCACGCTGTAGCGACCTGGTCCATAAGTCAGGCTTGTGGGCCTGCACGCTG
Source organism: Elaeis oleifera (assembly GCA_000441515.1). Taxonomy (NCBI): domain Eukaryota; kingdom Viridiplantae; phylum Streptophyta; class Magnoliopsida; order Arecales; family Arecaceae; genus Elaeis; species Elaeis oleifera. Next base: position 61,422 of record KE505614.1, on the reverse strand, counting down.
CGGGCCCTGTTGGGCTGCATGCTGCGGGCCCTGCTGTGCTGCATTTTCGGGCTCCTCGTGTCGTGCACTGCATGCTAGGCTTCTCCGTATCTAATCTTCACTATTATGAATCGAATTTGAGACGTCAAAATTTCAACAATCTCTACCTCGACTCGATATTCAGCCTCCACCTAACTTTAAAACTTCTAGATGATCTCGCCCCTATACTTTGGAATAAATGCCTAACTGCTCAAGGATGGATAAATATGGGAGTCGAGCCAGGCTGCTCGATCTCATCTCCATCGTGTGCTGTGATCCACTTGACCTGAGATTTGCTCAAGATAGCCTCATGTAGTAGTAGGAACTTCATCTTACGACATCACTTGTCATCCTCTCAAATCTCTTATTTTATGCCTGATCTCCCTGCTCTTGGAGCTCCACCTCGCATTGAGTTTCCACTGGCTCCTAAAGCTCCACCTCGCATTGAGCTTCCTACCAAAAGGTAGTATCCTCCATACTTCTTTCTTCATCAAACCCTACCGCTGTGCATGACCCTCGGGACTCTATTATCAGCTCTCCATCTATAGCCGCTTGAATCCAGTCTGCTCAATGAAATTAGATTATTTCTGAAGCTAGGTATATATCAGAGCTCATCCAACTTTCTCACTGCTCCATCATGTATTTGTAAGCTGACTGTCCCACTGCCCTTGATCTCACAACTCAATCCCTTCGGTAAGTGAACAATGCCCTCACTATTCTCTAGGAAGTCAAACAGCTCCTCTCTGTAATACACATGATGTGAACAAGCAGAATCTAAAATTCACTGGAGGAAAAAAGTAGTACCTCATCTGTCACTAGATTATATCATCACTTTCTTCTGTATCACTACCTACCATCGCCACAGTAGCCTTCGTTCGATCTCTGAGCTGTGAGCAATCTTTCACTCGATGCCCCAACTCATCACATCGATAGCTTCTAATCTTGCTCGAGTCCCTTGGTCTGGACTTGGACCGTCCATATTGCGATCCTTTGCCACTTCATCTTCTGCCACCACCACCTCCCATCATCATCAAAGCTAAGTTGCCATCTGAACTTGAGGCTCGGTTCTCTCTCCAGAGAACCTCATTCTAGAATAATATCATAGTAACCTCATCCATCTTGATGGTACTCTTTCTACTAGAAGAGTAGTCACCAAGGATTCAAAAGAAGAGGAAAGTGACGCAAGCCAGACCAATGCCTTGATCTTCTCCTCAACCTTCTCATTAACGCTGAGGAAATTGGTGAGGATCTTCTGAAAGTTGCTGAGATAATCCTGCATGCTCTGTCCCTTACTTATCCATAGCTAGCAGAACTATTTTCAAATGAAGAGAGTATTGGTGAGTGACTTCATCATATACATCTCCTCAAATTTTATCCACATCATCATCGAAAAATCTCACCAAGCACATGGATCAGCACATCATCTGCTAAGTATAAGTGGATCGTGCTCACTGCCTATATCTGCAGCTACCTCCAATCCTTCTCCTCCATGATAGTTGGCTTCTCCTCACATAAGAGAGCATCAATTAATCCTTGTTAGATAAGCACATCCTTCACTCTTGCTTGCCATAGGGGTAAATTGCTCTTTCCATTATATCGGTTGATCTCCATCTTGATTAAGCCTGACTTCTCTATCTTCTTCAATCTTAATCAATACTATTACAACCTAGACAACCATGTGCTCTGGTACCACCTAGCTCTGATACCAATTGTTGAAGATCTGGTATCAATTGTTGTAACAGAAAGAAAGAGAAATAAAAGAGACACAATCAAATATGTGGATCAGCCCAAGGCTTACCTCCATGGGCATGCAAGACTTCATTATGAGAAAGAAATAAATACAAGAAGAGATCATACACTCTTAACTCTTATATACAAATCCTCTTTCTCAACAAGAAGCACCTACCTCTCACCCCTTACAAAAGCTCTCAAAGAAATCCCAAAGGAGAATCTTACAAGCCTACCATACCAGGATCCTTTGATGCCCTGGATGCTTCTTGCTACTCCAAGTTTCTGCCTCTCGGATGCTCTCAGCCACTACACTTTATTCTTAGGTCCGTGCACCTACTTTTATAGGCCTAAAATCCAGTTTGCATTGAAACAGGCTTTCACAAGAACTCAAAAATCTTTCCAGCCGTTGGATCTTTTTGCAAGCATTTGTGGCTGTCGGATCGTGCAAACAACTCTTGTGAGCCGTAATTTTGCCTCATGGAGTAGGGCGGTCCACAGTGCTCACGTGGACCATGACATCCCACACGATCCATCATGGACCACGCCAAATTTCGCAAATGGGGCTGCATTGCATGGGCCGCACTTGGACCGTGCGCCTGCGTGCACCCTAGCCAACGTATGCTGTAGCAGCCTGGGCCGTAGGCCACACCTGTGGGCTTGCGTGCTACGGGCCCCATTGGGCCACATGCTACAGGCCCTGCTGTGCCACATTTTCGGGCTCCTAGCATCGTGCGCTGCATGCTGGGCTTTTCCACATCTGATCTTCACCATTGTGGATCAAATTCGAGGTGTCAAAATACCAACAGAACTTGCCCTTCAGTGAAGCGCTATAATAAAGAACTAGGACATCTTGATATTACTAAATAGGAACTACTAGCAGATCCCAACAATAGCTTGAGATCTTTCCTGGGCCTAAACCCATATAATCTTCTTCTATTTGGGCCTCCAATTGCTTGGACCCATGTATCTAGATTAAACTTGGGTTGGAATGAGACATCTAAGCCATACTTAGCAGTGAAAATAGTAGAATATTTTGAAAAAATCATTAAAATATATTAACTTAATACTCATTACAATATATTGATAAATAATAAATTTATTATTAAGTAGAATAAGTAAACTTGCTGAAATTCTTTTGGACTTGTTGTCCATAAATTCATTTGAACTTTTCTTTTGTTTGTGGGTCCGTTCAAATGCCTCAAGTTGCATTATTGTGGCCCATCCAAATAAAGAAGAAATAAGAAAATTATGAGAAAGTGCATATAAATAAATAAATAAATATTAAATATTATAAAGTAAAAATATATATTTTAATGCATCACTCTTGTTTTATGTGTAGAAAACATGATAGAACCACCTGTATGTTTGGTGATTCCACAATCTTTTTCTGTTATTCGGTTCTTACGTGTAACTTCAGATTTATCCTTCCATTTTGAAGAATTCTATATATCAATCAATCTATTCCAAACATCCAGTGCGATCTAAATAGGTCCATGACATTTGGCCTCAAGAATATCCTCTTTATCTCTAGCCTTCTTTAAGGCATCATTCCTTACTTGGTTAGGCATACTAGAAAATCATCTCTTAGAAATCTGCTCTCATATATACTTGATCTCAGAAGTCTGGTTCTCAAGCCATATATAATTCTTCCAACAAAATTCAAAAAAATTTAACTTAAAAAAATCATGAAAGAAACTAAATAATTATTTATCTAAATCTAAATTGACTAAGTAATCTATTATTTCATGAAATTTCGACAGAATTTCTCCTAAAACATGAACATCTACCAAATTGTAAATCTATATTATAAGTAATATAATACTTTCAAATTAATTTCTCAAACAGAAAACAACTCTACTAATCCAAAGATTAGACATTCACATCCCAAAGATTACACATTCACATCACATGGGTCATCTTGCAGATCAAAATAAAAGACTTCTCTTGATTACACATAGTTATTTGGAGTGTTGCCAAATCCCATCAATATATTTATTTCTTTCTTCTTTTTTGCTCTTGAACTATAAAAGATTACCTAAAATTTATTCCACAAAAGGTTATCAGTCTCCATTGGCACCATCATCCATTTCTCTCAAGGTTGTGAGAAGTACTGTATCATCATCACAACAATGGCACAAGTCACCGAAGGATCAACAAAGCTACGACAAATTAAGTAAATTATGAAATATAGTTAGGATACATAAATTATATATTAATATAATACATACACATATATATGTATAACCAAATTTCAAAATATATTTCATTCATTATTTCTAATGGTTGTTGGTTTGTAGGATCAACAAGTACTTGGGTCTCTTGATTCATACCTGCATCCTAAACAAGATTGATGGAACATTATCACCATCAATAAGTTCTCCATGTTGATCTGAAGAAATGGCTGCCTCTGTATGCAACCATAGAGATAGTATTGGTGATAAGTTTGAGGATCTCTCTTCGTATCTCTTTCATGATTCTGAACCTATCATTCTACTTTTTGTTGAGTTTTGTCTACTAGCACCACCTCTAACCATGGTATCTGCAATCCAAATAAACTTACATCATATGTTAGTGGTTTTCATTTTGTTTGAAAGTCCAAAATACTTAGTTATATACATGAAGTGATAATATTCATAAAAATATAGTAAACTTCTTTATGATGAAATAATGTGGTGTTCATTAAAAGACAAAAGCATCAATTACAACATAGAGTAGCTAATGAGCAAATAAACAAAGCATATTTTGGATAAAAAGCTACATACAAACAATGTAAATTAAATACAATACAATCATAATCCAAATCCATTCTATGCATGTAAAAAAATTAAAGAAAATATAGACAAGTAGTCATGCATGTCATCATCAGTACTAGAAAACCGAGCCTCATCTTCTTCTTCTTCAAGGTCATCTTCAAACTCCTCAAATTCTTCTTCTTCTTCTTCTTCTTCTTCTTCCTCCTCCTCTTTCACAGGTTATGTCAAATTATGCTCTTCCTCTCAGCTACAATGTCTACATGACCCTGATCAATGAGAACATTTGGATCATCATTAGACTTAATTATTGATACAACTGACTTTGGACTAGACATCTCATCTTCTTGGTAAATCGCTTCAACCATGGGAATCATATTTTTATCTTGTATTTACTTAAAAAATATCAACTCTGCTCCTAGATTTAGTTTTGCACACTGCCCACTAATCTCTCCTCTCTCAATTTGCTGATGGGTAACTCATGTAGTACATCTGTTGAGCCTGTTGGGCCAACACAAATGGCTCATTCATGAATAATCAAGATTTGTGTTTAATTTTGACTAACCATAATGAAGATGCACTCTCAATTCTTTTTCTGTATCATACTAATTATATTTGAATAAGTCAACCTTGTTTTTAACACCAAAATACTCCAGCTCTAATATCTCAACCAACATGCCATAGTCATTTATAGTAATTATATATAGCAACTTCCTTTCACACAAACACGACTATTCATTTATCTTTCTCTTGTCCTAGTATATAAAAGTTGAAGCAAGTTGTGAAATACCCTTTGTAGTACTTTACCATATGTGAAGGATCTTGTGCAATTTGCATGATGTGGTTATCTATTTGGATCCTTTCTTCTATCACCTATTAATGAAAACAATGATCAACACGTATATCATCACCATACAAAAAGAAATAAATTTGAAAGTATCTTGAACTTACAAACTGCCTCAACCAATCTGCAAACTTATGTCCACATAATCTCTCTATCTCCTCATCACTTATACTTGGATCCAATTGTGTTACATATTCATCATATTTTCTATAATTTAATTATAGTTAGCTTATTAGGATAAATACATAATCACTTGCTCGTGATATAAATCTTTAACACTTAATAAATGACACAATTTCCACTACCAGAAATCAACCTTTCAGTGAGGGACAAATTTCATTGGTGAAAGTCAAAAATCCCTTGGTGAAGAGATTCACCGAGGGATTTTCAAGAAGAATTCATTCCTTGGAATATCTGATGTTAGTGAAAGTCTCTCTCAGAAATCTCTCAATAATTACCAAGGGATCAAAAATTTTAGTGAGAGAAGTTTTCTTGGTGAAACTGAAGGCCATTTATCAAGAACCAACCATTTTCAAGGGATTCACTAACTAAAATGCACTTGAAAATCCCTCAATAATTGCCAAGGGACACATTGAGGGAATATCCCTCGCTAAAAATTGGCTAACTAAATAATTTGTGAGAAAGTTACTCCTTACAGATCTCTTAGTGATAACCCCCAGCAATCCTTTGGTGATGGTTTGAGGTTCGTAAAAAATCTCTTGATGATCCCTTGGTAAAGTTTCTATCTAGCATTCTATTTTCTTGCAAATCTCTTAGTAAAGCTTTCACTTAGAATACTATTTTGCAAATATAGTAACAGACCTGTATATATCCTAGTTCTCAACATATTAGCTATAACCTAATATTTTATAATACAAAACAACACAATAACACTTTTGAGCAAATACATTTGAGTAAAGCTTTCACAAAATATAAGTTTAGCGTCCATCAAAATTTCAATTTATAAGCAAATACAATATATCAAAATATTAAACAATTCAACTCAGTTAGTACCTAGCATCAAATATAAGACTATTTCTAATAAGTTCATAATCAAACATCAATCACATGGAGGATCGATTGGAGGATTATCTGACTTGGTTCCTTCTTGGGGAGGAGGTGATAACTGCTCAAGGATATAAAATCAAGATTAGAAATAAGAGATAGTAGCATCTTCCTATGTTGAGAGCTCATCAAAATCACTATAATATACTCTTACATAATCTTCATAGCTTTCTAGGCAGCAGAGTAGGCAGTGGATACACTCCCTGAAAGACCATCTGGTTGAGAAGTAGAACATGATATAGAAATCCTCACAAGTATAATGGATGAATATGCATGCAGCCCAAATTCATACACCTTATTATTAGAAACACCTCCTATGGCTTTCACCTATATAGTAGCACCAAATGAAGATTGTGATTCAATCTCCGAGCCATACTTATCTACAAGAGTAGCCTTATATGTCTCCTACAACCATACATTCGAAAAGGTTCAGTCCTTTAAAAATTGAATAAGCAAATATCTCTATTTAATAAATAATATGTAAAAAATAAGACAAACAGAACAACAATAATTTATCTATGAATGTAATATCCCAACTCTACAAACCTGAATATCCAAATTTATTAGATATTTCTCAAAAATTCAATAGAGTTTATCCTAAAACTATGACTTTCCAAAATAGCAAACACACAACCTGCTAATAATGTGAACCAACCATTCAATTTAATGCCCAACCACCACTATAAATTCACATTCAAGAATAATTTTCAACCAATATTAGAACAGCTTTAAATCTACATTCAGGCATCTATAATAGGAAATCTCCATATAATCCCCATTCCATTTTTTCCTTTGTCTTCCTTGATTTTTTTTTCTAATATTTTCTTTGTTTTTCCATCCTCAGGAGTCTCATCAGGTGGGAGTTTTTCCATCTACAGGAGTTCAATCGAGTGGGAGGCTTAGCTCTCAAAACCAAAAGGGACCAACTCCCATTGGAGTGAAAAAAACCTCATGGAACGTAAGAAAACCTCCTTACAAATTAACCAAAAAACCAAAGAAACCCCTTTTCCTCCTATTTTTTTTTGTTTTTTTTTCTATCCTTAGGAGCCTCAATCGGGTGGGAGTTTTTTCTGTCCTCACCAGTCTCAAATGGGTGGGAGGCTTCACTTTCAAACTAAAAGGACCAACTCCCACCGCCACAAATCCCATAAAATCCCATATGCTAGAGTAAAAACCTCATGAAAACCTAAGAAAACCCTTCCATCTCCCACAAGTTCTCTCCTTTCCCATAGACCTCCAAAGAAAAGAATGAAATAAAAAAAGATGGGAAAAGAAAAAAATGAACAATTCATATGGGAAAAGGTCTTACCTTTGGATTAAGCTCTCAAAACCTAAAGGGACACCACCATAACTCCTACAAATCCCATATGCTAGAGAAAAAACTTCAACGGGAACCTAAGAAGCCCATACCATCTCTCTCAGGTGCCATCCTTTCATAGGGATATCCCAAAAAAGAGAATGAAATAAAAAAATGATTAATCCATATGGGAAAAGCTCTTACCTTTCGATTTTTCCTTTGCCTTTTGTTTTCTTGATTTTCCTCTATTTTCGCTAGTTTTCTCTCTATTTCTCCATCTCAAGAGTCTTAATCGAGTAGGAGGCTTAGAGCAACTGAATAGGGAAGCTAAGACATTGGCTAGGGCATCCCTGCATTCTAAGATGGATGTGGCTTGGGAGGAATGGAAAGGCATGATTTTTTCTAAAATGGGCGATTGACTCATGAAAGCTAAAATTTATAGATGATAGATTTCAACTTCTATATGAACTTTACTTTCTATCGCTCTATTTGATTCTTTTTAGATTAGAAGATATACTCGATCAAAATCTTATTCAAAGAAAAATTTTTAATTTGACCAATACATTTTAGACCCTAAGCGAAGAAATTTGGATCTGATCACTCGGTCACCCCTTATTAGGGGGTGCAATTGCGTAGATCTTAAAAACTTTATGATTTAAAAAAGATCATTGAAATTGGACATCGTATGATCAAATTATGCTTTTCAAAATTTAGCTTATGACCTAGCTTCCAGCATGGTTGATCTTATATGTAGATCCTATCAATCTCTATCTATAGTATTCAAAATGATCCACATCAAGTCCAGTGATCCTTCTGCACCGCATCAAGATAATCTTTAAATATAACTAGTTAATTTAGCTAGATGATATACATGTATGACACAAGAGCTAGCTTGCTTTAGGAATGAAATGACATCATGACAAACTATAGTAAATATGAATGTATTTATCACATGAAATATTGTAACATGCAGTATAATTTAAAGAAGTTATTGATGTTTATCAACTTATCGACTAGGAGTTTTATGAATAATAGAAAAATTAAAAAAGCAAAAAATTATTGCATTCAATTTGTCTTTTGAATTGATATTGTCTACAGGAGATTTGAATCGGACTAAATATAATATTTGAAGTGATTTACACTACAAGATTTTAGTTTTAGTGGCATCAAAAGTCATCACAAAAGGGCCAAAATGTCACCATTAAAACTATTAGTGGCGACTAAAATTACTGTGAGTAAAACAACCACAATTAATAATTTTAGTGGTGACTAATATCTCATCGCCATAGAAGATCACGCTATATGTGACAATCAAATACTGTCACTAATATGCAAACAAGTAATAATATAAACTAGTACCACCATAAATCCTATGTTTTGTGACAACATGGCATGCCACTCATGGACTAATTTATTTGTGACGATATTTTTCATCACTAAATATGGGATTGATTGTGACAATCTATTGGTGTGACTAATATTTAATCATAACTAGTGATAGTTTTTATCGCCATTAAAATGATTATTTTTTAGTGACGACAAGTGCCGATGTCATAACAAAAAAATTATAATGTTAATGATAGTAATCATCACTATAAATACCATTTTATTTGTTGCTATTTAAACTTTATATAATAGTCTTTTTTTCAACCTATGGATCCATAATGACCATCTCTATTGTATGATTTATTGCAAATAAATTTATTCTATCAATGTATACAATAACCATACATCGGTTATAAAAGCTATATCCATTCACATGATTACAAATATTCTTAAAAAAAATCAAAATATACATTATCCAATAAAATGTAATATCAAATCTATGCATGTCCATCTCTAAAATATTTGTAATACAAGTCTTCATCTAAATTCTAATCATAAGTATCAAACATAATATAAGTTAAGATTTAGTTTCTTAATACATCAACTAGCAACTAGCAATTGCTAAGTAGGCAACCAAAAGGAGTGGCATTCATTTATCATCCAACAAAACTCAATCATTCACCGGATCTCTACACAACAAATATATATATATATATATATCAATTAACTTAAATGTTAAATCATAAACTATGAACAAATTTATCATAGAAGCTTAAGATAAACTTATAAAAGTTAGTAAAGAAAACTAACTAATTAATGATATTAACTATTATATTTATCTGGTTAGCTGGGGATTGTGATGAGGATGAACTAGAATGTGAGTGAGAAATTATATCTTGAGTGAATCACTCAAATAAAGTAGCAAGTTATTATTGAAATTTTGCTTCAAGGTTGTTTTGCATATCCTCTTGTTATACTTTGGCTTTCTGATGGCTAGGCAACATATCACGAAATACAACTGGGAGTAATTCTTCATAAATACATGACAGCCATGCATGACTCTTAAATCCATAATACCGAATATTTTTCATATTCACACACCGAGTGTTTGAAGCATAGCTATTAGGGAGTTTCAGCTCTTTAAACCAGCGGTATACATCTCTTTGTTGTTCCTTACTTAGTATGTAAGAAGCTTTGGATTTTATAACTCTCCCATTTGAACACACCAATTTCAACTCTGGACGCTTATAATACTTCCTCTATTGAAGCCAAAAATCAAACCAAAATCCTTCTAGCTCAGCATCGAGAGGATCATGGAATAGCCCATGCATAGGCTGATCATGTGGAGATGTTTTCTTGATTTGGTTGAAGCCAAAAATCAGGCCAAAATCCTCCCAGCTCAGCATAGAGAGGATCATGGAAACATACCATGCATGGGCTGATCATGTGGAGATTTTTCTCAATTTGGTCTTTCATTTATTTCCATCCAGATTGTGATGTTATCTTTGACTTCCTCTATAATTGTAGGAGGAGATATACTTAAACTTTCACATTCTGTATAAATACCAAATGTGAGATCAATGAAAGTGTGACTAATTTCCAAATAATTCTTTCTTAAAATTTCTTTATGGTATTAAAGCCACACTATGGCATGAAGATCTTTCATGCCAAAAAACATAGAACCATGTCATCTACCCCCTCAAACTTGAAGTTCCCATTCCCTTCAACCAGCAATGTGGCAAATTTTGTCATATTGAAACTCAATGACAATAATTTTTTGCTCTAGGAGACAAAGGTACTATCTCTAATTGAAAGTCAAGACTTGCTTGGCTTTCTTATAGGAGAAATAATTGTACCTACCAACACAGACTTTAGACTTTAGAAAATAGAGCCGAGACCACCAATCCAGACTATACATCATGGGTTTGTACCGACTGCCTCATAAAGTCATGGATTGTGGGCATACTCTCAGAAGAAGTTTTAGGCCTGCCATTGGACTCCAAAAGGTGATGGAGGTATGGAAGGCCCTAATTGATCATTTCAAGCAAAGCTCGGTCATTCGAGAATTCGACCTCCTTGTTCAACTGCAACACATCAAGAAAGAGAATAATTCTTTAGCTATTTATCTTTGCAAATTTAAATCTATTTGTGATCAAATGCATGCCATTAGTAAACTTGTTTCAGATGCTAATAAGTTCTTCAGGTTGCTTGAAGGCCTTGATGACAGCTATGAGTCATTTAAAATGATTATGTTCTGACCTCCTCTTCCATCATATACCAAAGTGGTCTCACAACTTTAAAGCCATGAGCTTCGTAAAAAATGAAACTTGAGCACTACCCTGAACATCTCTGTGGCCTTTGTCTCACAATGAAATAATAGTAGCAATGGGAACAATAATAGGGATAGAGGTGGAGCACCCACCTTTAACTCAAAAGACCATGGCTTTGCTCAAGTGAACCAGAGTGGCAGATATTTTTTGGGCAACAGCAATGCTATCCAATAATCTAGTTCGGCCAACTCCACACCAAATCTGAACAGATAAGCTGAGCCTCTTATTTGTCAAATTTGCAAGAAAAAGAGACATGATGCATTAAAATATTGGTATAGCTTTGACAATAGTTATCAGAGTGGTGACATATCATAGGATCTTGCAGCTCTACATATCTCGGATCTAATGGACGAAGAGTAGCACACTGACACTGATGCCAATGCTCACATCACTAATAAGTGAGGTAATCCTATGAATTTAGTTCCTTACCATGGCTTTGATAGTGTAATGGTTGGAAATAGTATGCCACTATAAATTACTCATGTTGGTACCTACCAAATTGGTAATGACACTTGTTATTTTTACTTAGTAATATTTTGGTTGCACCAAAAATGAAGAAAATCTACTGTCTGTATCTCAATTAACAAGAGACTATCCATGCTATTTTAGTTTGATGCCTTTGATTTTTCTATCAAGGACTCTAGGGCACACCAAGTGTTGATGTCGGGAATTAATCATCAGGGATTGTACACCAATAAAGATCCATACTTTACTGCATTATTTTCTTAGAGGAATAAGGTAGCTGATGAACTCACTTGGCATCGCCAACTAAGCCACTTGAATAGCCATATTTTATAGTATCCATGGAGCAATAATTTAATTTAGTAAATAAATCGACCGCCACCATATGTACCGGTTGTCAAATTAGCAAAAGTTCAAAATTATCATTTATTTATCTAACTCTCAGTATTCTTATTCATTGGAGAAGATACACCATGATCGTTGGGGACCTACCTCGATTTCTTCACTACAAAAATTTTGTTACTACATGATATTCATTGATGATTTTTTCGTTACTGCTGGTTATACTCGTTGAAGTAGAAATCTAATTTTTTGAAATTTTCTCTCATTTCAGAAATTGGCTAAAAATTAGTTTGATCATAAGATTAAAATTTTCAATCTGATGGAGGGGTGAATTCATTAGCAATAATTTTCTTACATACCTCCATGACTATGGTATACAGCACCAGATTTCTTGTCTTGGTATACCAAACAAAATGGTATTGCTGAACGAAAACATTGACATATTGTCGAACTCGGGCTTGCTATACTTTTTAAAGATTCTATGCCACTCTACTATTAGGTGGAAGCATTTACAACCACAAACTATTTGATAGACTAACTTCCATCCACGGCTCTAGGAAGCCAAAGTCTATATTCGATCGTATTGAAGGACCCTGACTACTCTCTATTTGGGTTTTTGGGTCTTGTTGTTACCTATATCTTTGGAACTACATGATGAACAAATTTGACAAGTGCTCCCTATCATGTGCATTTTTGAGATATAGTGAAAAACACAAGGGCTATTGCTATCTTCATTGATCAATTGGCCATGTTTATATATCTCGACATATTGTTTTTGATGAGTACAATTTTCTTTTGCTTCCTCTTCTCATGTCACTGCTACAACTAAGGGGAGCTACTATGTTGGGCCTCAACTTCCAGCCCAACTCATAACCAAACATCCAATGCATATTGGGACATAGCCCACCCCAACCCATGCTGTGCTCCAGCAGCTGCTTCAGGCCTAGACCATAGTCTAGCATCCATTAAGCAGTGGGCTAAAGCCCAATCCAGCCCCGCACCTACTCCAGCAACAACTCAGCAACCCAGTCTCTCATCTGTTGAGTCCAATTCTGCATGAGAATGCACGTGCCTGTTCACTAACGATGCACCAATTGTGGCTGATCTAGTGATTGCAATCTTTGACCAACTGACCCACCACTAGGAGAGGGTGACACCCACAACCATAGCGCACCATGGTCCAAGACTGCCACTTTCTCATCACACCCCATGGTCACCAACTCCAAGGCTGGCATCTCCAAGCCTAATCCGAGATACACTAATATTGCATTATCATCTATTCCTCCTGAACCTTAGACTATCCATTCAGTCTTAAAACATCCTAGTTGGAAGCTACTATGCATGAAGAGTGAGATGCTCTCACATCTAATCAAACTTAAGAGCTTGTCTTGCATCACCCTCAATGAAATTAGTCAGTTGTAAATAGGTGTTCAAATCAAAGCTCCATGCAGATGGGATGCTTGACCGACTAAAAGCCCCTCTCATGGCAAAAGGTTTTCACCAAGAAAGGTGTCAATTTTTTAAACTTTAGTCTTGTAATTAAACCAGGCAACATTTGCATTGTTCTAATAGTTTTCACTATTCGAAATTAGCTGATTCGCCAACCAGATATCAAGAATGCCTTCTTACATGACGATCTCGATGTCGCTGTTTATATGGAGCAACTATCTGGCTCCTACAACTCATCGTATCCTAATCATGTCTGCTTACTCCAATGTACTTTATATGGGCTCAAACAAGCCCTTCGGGCATGGTTCGACAAGTCCAGTGACTTTTATATCAGATATGATTTCTTCTGCAGTAGTACCGACCCATCACTATTTGTTTATCGTCATGATGGTCACACTATCATCATATTACTCTATGTTGATGACATCGTTCTCACAAATGATTCATCAAAACTTCTAGATCATCTTATTCATGCCCTCGATTAGGTGTTTTCTATGAAAGACCTCAGCTCGCTTCATTATTTCTTAGGGATCGAAGTCAGTCGCTCCTCTGATAGATTTTTTCTTTCTTAGAGGAAATATGCTTTGGATCTTTTAGCTCGGGTGTAAACTGATTGCTACTCCTATGACTGCCAAACCGCCACCACTCAAACATGGTGATCAACTATATAATGATCCCTCAAACTATCGAAGCTTCATTAGAGCTCTTCAGTATCTTACTCTCACATGTCGGGATCTCTCACTTGCAGTTAACACTGTGTCAACACATGCATGCCCCAACTATAGCCCATTTTAAGATGGTTAAATGCATACTCTGACATGTTCGAGGCACTTTACATCTTGGGTTTCGTATTTTGGCCCACAGCTCATGGGACTTATTTGTTTTATCAATGTGGACTGAGCTAGATGTAAAGTCATGCATCGCTCTACCACGAGATATTGTACCTTCTTTGGCTCCAATTGTGTTTGCTAGTGTGCCAAAAATAGCCCACTATGTCTCAATCTATCGCTGAAGTCAAATATCGAGCTCTTGCTTTAGCTGCTATTAAACTCACATGGATTTCATTTATCCTTTGCGACATTGAGATCCAACAACCTCAAGCCTCACTACTTTCTTCGACAATTTGTCTGCACTGCATCTTATGGTCACTCTAGTCTTCCATGCTCGAATCAAGCACATCAAGATCGATTATCATTTTATTCAGAAAAAGATCACCCTAGGCTCTATTATCACTCACTATGTTCCATCCTCTATGCAACTCGCTGATATATTCATGAAGCTACTAACTCAGGACAACTTTATCGATCAACCACTACAAGAAATTTTACTATTAGTGATGGCTAGTTATTGTCGCTAATAGTGATTTTACCGTCGGTAATAGTATTAGCGACAGAACACCATCACTAATTGATGATCAAAACAACCCTTTTCGCTAATTGCACCTATTAGCAACGAACTTTTTAGCCGTCGCTAATAATCGATATTAGTGACAGTATTTGTGATGGCTAAATTTTATTACTATTTATTTTTTATTTTAAATTAAATTTTAAAAAAATTAAAAAAATTAGCGATGGCTATTTTGTCGCTAATATCGTCACTAATAAATATTGCCGATGAGTAAATCCGTTGCTAATGCCATCGATAATAGTTAATTTATTTGTTTAAAAAATTCATAATAATATTTTTTTAAATTTATTTTAATTAATCACAATCAATTATGCTTACGAACACCTATTATAATTAAAATCTAAAGATAATATGACAATCATAAATAAAAATTAATTATATTATATTAAAATATAAATTATAAGCAGTATCAAAAAAATATAATACATCAAAATAAAAAAAATTTGGTCAAATCCTTCTCATCCTCCTTCTCATCTTCCTACTCCTCTCCAGCAACTGATAGATGAGAGCCAGATATCTCAGCATCCTGAAATGAAAAAAATAAATATTATTAACAAGTTTCAATACGGAGGTATATCTTTCGATACACTCTTCTGATTCTCAAATAGATTATTTCTATACATTTTATTCGATGATATGGAGTTATAGACATCTCCAGCCTATCAATTGAATGGTTAGATTGAATTTTTAGCCCCTAGATCTCTTTCTTTGACTCAAGCCAAAATAATGGTTAAAGAACTAAATCTCCCTAATTATGAAGAGGAAAATAATTATTCAGAACCATACCTTTCTTGCTATGATCTCTCTATCTCTATCAAAATTACTTCACCTCTAATTATGTGCAGTGCTTCAGTCGATCCTCATATATAGATCTCTAGCTCCATAATTCTTACTCCTTATGGCACTTGGATTCGCTCCATCACACCCTAAATCTTAAACCATATGTTTCCATAGGTCCCATCTAATCACAGTGCTCACACCAATTATGAACGGCCACGATCGAAAGAGAGAATTTCAAATCGAGTGGTCTTCATCTTTCCTTAGCTTTAGATGATTAGTCACCTAATATGTAATAACTAGCTTTTCATGAGCACACGAAAATAAACCGACGTACCTAAGTTTACTCGATCGCGTGCACTTCCTCTCTTTTTTTCTTTTGGTAAAGCATGCACTTTCTCTCTAGGATGGTAAAAAAGGAACAAAAAAATCATATCAGGCAGGCACTGTAGAATATGGTTAGGGTCTAGATTTTTTTTTGATAAGAGTTGGGGGCTCAGAATGCTGCACTCATCTAGAAGAGGAAATCACAAGTTAAATAGGGATAGAACTTTTCTACTAATTATATCCGTTAATTCCATAAATGAAAAACAAACAAAATTCTTGCATAGTAAAAAAATAAAATTAAATTAAAATAAGACCCTCTTAGTGTGTATAATTTTTTTTAATATTATGAGACCGACAGACTTTGTGAGTAGAAATCTTCTTGTTCGTATTTGATTTTTTTATTTTCTATATTGTGTGAGTAGAAATCTTCTCATGCCAAATGTATCATAACCAAAGCCCTCGGCCACCTTCCGCCTCGCTGAACTTGACCCGAACCCATTTAGGCTGACCATAAGAATATAGCAAGCAAAATCCATCAACACCCATTAGGTTTTAGACATCATATGGGAACAAAAAAATGCCCACAGCAATTTATGGAGCCATTTTCTTCAATATCCATTAATTAAGTTTAAATTATCATTAGAAAAAATAAGAAAACAACCGTAAGAATATAGCAAACAAAATCCATCGACATCCATCATCTCTAAGATATCATATGGATAGAAGAAAAGAGGTCATAGCAATCTGTGGAGCCAGTCCATTCAATATCCATTTGATTTGGATTATCATCAGAGAAATAAAAAGACAACCATAAGAATATAGCAATCAAAATCCATCAGTACATCAGCTTTAAGACATCATATGGAAAGAAGAAAGAGGTCATAACATACCTATAGAGCTAATCCCTTCAATATCCATTTGGTTTGAATCACCATCAAAGAAAAAAAGAAGGCAACCATAAGAATATAGCAACCAAAATCTATCGGCATCCATCAGCTTTAAGCCATCATATAGGAAGAAGAAAAAGAGGCCCTAATATACCCCATGCCAAATGAATTAGTTGTTTAGCATACCTCATTTCAAATGTATCATAACCAAAGCCCATGGCCATATCTCGCCTCCCCGAGCTTGGTCCGAACCTATTTGGGCTGACCATAAGAATATAGCAAGCAAAATCCATCACTGTAATGATTTAAATCAATAAGATTATGACTAACTTACAGATTGTTTGGATGTGTTGTATGTAATGATCAATCTGATGCTACATATTTCTATGGAGTAAACAATAAATTGCATCTATATTTCAAACAAAGCTCTATAACCCATAAACATACACAAATAGTAGCAGAATTACTCGCCACAGACTACAACTTTCATGAGTCAATCTCTCAAACAAGAAACACGATTTTCTTTTTCACCCATAAACACATAACAAAGTATAACCGAATTGCCCAGATCAAACAACAAAGACCCAATCAAAATTTCATATCAAAAAATCACTTTACCAATTCACAGTAATAAATAAAAACACCCAAAACAAGTAAAAACAGCTCAACCTAAGAGTAAAACTTTCTTAGAAACAAAAAGATGCCATC
>KE505614.1:18384-28793 GCA_000441515.1 Elaeis oleifera | reverse complement strand
CAACTCCGGTTTAGATTTTCTTTTGCAGGTCCCGGCGGCGACCGCGGCACCCTCGACTCCAGCATCTCCGACGCCGGCGGATTTTTGCACCAACGAGTATAATGCCTGACTTGGTCCAATCTGAATATTAAATGAATTAAATAGGTTAAACAGATCAAATTTTTAAAATATTAATCTAATTCAAATATTAAATAAGTTAAACGGATCGATCTAGTTATAATCCAAACTTGTTTAGCTAAACCCAAACCCACTTATGGTGGGCCGAATATGGATCAAGTTGGTGGACAAGTCATATTTTGCCATCTATAGTTTTTCCCCCAATATGCAGAGGAGATAAAACAAGAGGGTCTACCCACTGGGGAAAGTGGTTGCCTACCTAGTCTAACCAGGATAAGACCTACACAAGTTTATGTTTTGCTTGACTAGACTTAACTCAATCCAATTGGGCTATGCTAGACCCAATCCTAGACTTGATTAGTGCTCCAATTAGTTCTGAAACTTATTGTTTTATCCGAGACTAATAATGAGAGAATAAATAATATTTAGAGATAGGCCATACATGCTAGGCATATTACTGAGATAGGTCAACTTATGCTCCTCGCATCACTAATAATCTACCCTTTCAAATTTGCTACATCACACATAAGTAATATGGCCCCACATGAGGATACATGGTGCCCATGTTATATTATTAAACCCCTAGTAAGCTAGAATGAAACCAATAGTTCCCTTATTCTACGTGCTATAACATAGTTCCCCTTCACTCCATCCTTGCACACTCATTGAGAACATATGCACATTTGGCACTTAGTCGTGCAATGTCCCATTAGGACCTAGAATAATATCATGTACATTTAGATAAAAGTACTCATGCAAAACCCATTACAAATAAATAATTATTAAATATAACAATTTTGACAAACTTAATTACTTACATTTTAAAATAATTTTAATTTCATGATTCTAATGTTTGAACATAACTTTGTCCTAATACTGGCACATTGCCTTATGATGGTTTTTTTGGTTGGATGTCTAACTCTCTCTCGCATCCATGCATGGTAACCATTATATTATATATCAAGGATACGGTCCAAGATGTTATAGTCGACAATGAGTTACCCCTATTTACTAATTTAAGAATACAATAAGGTATAATGGAAATATCTCAATTTTTCAAAATCCAATCTGTACTTCATTTAATATTTAAATTATATTCTGATTTTGATTTCAATTTTGTTCGTAAATCAAAAATGTCAAAGGATATGGTCATTCCAATCCTTGTTTCAATCCATTTTAATTTTGATTTCAATCGCGAAGTAAACAAAAATTCAAAAATGGGAATGCCAATATTCTTTATTATGTTCGACTTGTAACTAAAATTAGAATTTGAATAGAAATAAGATTTGAATATTAGAGAAGAGTCTAAATTGATTTTTGAGAGGTTAAAACATTCCCATTCGTCTTTGGAACTGAAATTGAAATGAAACTTTTCCTAACTAAATAGAGAGAATGAGAATCACATATTCTCTTTCCATTTGGAAATCCAGCTCCCCTTACTCCGGAATGGATGACTCTCCTTTCAACCATTTGGTTGAGGAAAATATCATTGATCCAATTCCAAGAAAATGAAAATATCCCAATCCCCTCAAATCAAATACCTACTCTCTCCTATAATTAAAATCTTATTCCGATTCTCATTCCGATTCTGATTTTGATTTTGGTTATGAAACCAATAAATCGAAAGATACGGTCATTCCGATTCCTATTTCAATTTATTTTGATTATAATTCATCCTAAATATAAATAATATTTTTTTGAATTAAAAAAGACTATAATGCTGTAATCTTCGATCCTCCTGCTTAACAGAATACTTCTCCATTGCAAAAGAGGTGCATCCAACATCACAATTATCCTCAATCATGTTGTCTTATTCTACTCATTTAATGTCAATTATGTTACTTCACTGGGCTATGAAATTGGATGTTGGGATCGCACCACTTTCCTTCCTATCATTCGAAGCAAAGTACCATAGCCTGAAAGGCAGAGTCATTTCCACCAAAGATAATTAAGCTAAATAATTACACATAAGAAATCATACATATAAAAGCAAGTCAATGACTTCAATAACCAAAATATAATTATTGAATTACATCACATGCCTAGCAATTGCACCCTCTTCCATCTAAAATGTGATATTGTGTTCAAAAAATCTTATGATTTCTCTTTTTAAGTGTTTGACACAGATAATAACCACCAGTGGAGCTACCAGTGCCATCTAAAAACAAGAAAAGTTACCATAATTTTGCATTACATAATTTGCTAGTCTGATGGATACATGCAACGATATTTCCCTGACAGGAAACCTTTTTAAGCGGAAGATGAAAATATGCATTACAGGTGCAGTAGGCACCTCAATGACTTTCCTCTGATAGCAGCTGAAGAGCTTCATTTATATTAGCAAAGCGCAGCTCATGGGTTATAACCCATCCAGATTTATTTTGATTTCCTGCAAGAGTGCAAATAGGCAAGATTATAAAAGGCTATTGTTGTTGAAAATTACCATGAGGAGAATAATTAGTCACACAAAAGGTTTCTAACATGATGTAGCGCTTTGTGACTCCACAACAACCCTATGAACCAATCAATATTCTTTTCATGCTGGGTAGCACAACAAACATTTCTACCTTCTTTTCTCCTCATACATAGGGTTGTTGTTATTATACATAGGGTTGTCAATGGGTTGGACCGGCCAGAACGGTCCAAAGACCTGATGCTAAAACCAGGTGCAGGCCCAGCTTTGAGAATTTTGGGCCGATCTTGGATATTGAAGCCCGGTCAAAGTTCAGTCTGGGCCACTGCTATGTAAATGGTGAAAACTTTAATGGGCTTGTTCTGAGCCAGGCCAAGAATGAGAATACGTACCATGTCAGCTTGAGATTGGGCTTGACACCTTCAGGCCAGATCCAGGCCAGGCCAAGCTCGGTCCTGAGGTTTAAACCTCTGGCTTGCTCCGGGACTAGGCTGGCCTGACCCAATCTATTGACAATCCTTATATGTGCGATGAAACAAGAATTTATTGTTCTAATTTAGGTTGTGAGACTGACCCCATTCATGTATTTATCCACAAAATCTGGCAATTGGGATTTCCCTTTAAAATCTCCAAAGACACTTCCAGTGATCCTCCGGCCATCAAAGAGCTCCATCGGATGGAGCGGCAGCAACCTTGGGGTCGAATGGATCCCTAAAACCACTGTAAAACCCCATCCCTGTTTGTTCAAGAAAATAATTAAGTGAACTTGTGAGAGATCTAAGAATTTTATATAAAGGACAGAAATTTTGGAAAGATTGTCAATTAAGAAATATAGCACCAATGAATGAACAAACCTTAGTTTTCTCAAAAAGTATCTTAGAATTGAAAAAATCACAAGTCAAATATCTAATATGCTTTTTCAGTATCTCCATATTGTAGATGACTTGTCCATGGTTTCTAGAAGATTGAATGTTACACTATGAAACGAATTTAGACGCATGAAAATATCTCATAAAAACCAGAAGCCTCGAATCGTTTCCCTCTACTTTCCATGATTATTAGATCACCTCTCCCAACATTTTTGTTCTCCTAGCAAAACTATGACTATAATTGTAGCCCTACATCATACATGTTTAATATCAACCAATTCGGTCCATGCTATACGTTGTCCGGTCTTCCACGACATACTAATCCTTGGCTATCAAAAGGTTGATCACATTATTCCGGAATAAGACTGGTCAATTTAGGTGGCATGATCCATTATCTAAGAATAAGAATCTTCAAATAAAGAATGGAAGGTGACGACCAACCATTGACCCTTGGAATTAAAGCTACTAGTGCTTTTGGTTCAATCCCCGAGCTTGGTTCGGTTTCCCGTCCTTCAGGTTATGGACGGTTCTGAAACGTTAAGGCCAGGCAATGACTGTAATAAAGGTGAATCAGAAGTCAAGTTGGAGAAAGAAAGTGATAGCCGTAAAACGTACGTCATGGGTTGACGAGAAAGCCTCACGGAGTACGTCCAAATTTCCTGCACACTCGAAGCTGTAGTCCACCCCTCCATTCGTCATTTCCCTGATCACCTGCACACGTTGCCATCGATTTGGTCATGCAAGCAAATTTAATTGCAACCATGTAACATCCATCCCTTCCTATGCATTTAAAAACACATTAAAGTTCGTCCTAAGAGGGTTCAGATGCACTTTAATATTTGATATTGAAAGTTCTCCTTCTTCTTTCATTCTAATAGGCTTGGGATAGATGAATTTATATAGTTTATTCTTGGTACGCATTCTTTGCTTTTCTCTCTCTTTAATGTTTGAATAAGAGGGTGAAAAAGAAGCACGTATTGCAGATGGAAGCTAATCAACTCATTCCCACCACCAATAGTTAAGTGGAGATTCGAGATGGTCTCTGGATACCATTCACAAAATCCATGCGTGAACGCTGTAAGGAACTTAGAAAACTAACATGACAATTTAAATATGTTCTTCACAATTGTTTGAATTTTGATATTTAAGCTTTAATAATATTGGAAAAGCAGTCACATATCATGCATGGTTAAATTTTAGCACAAAAAAATTGGATTTTTCTTGTTAGAGAATTAAATGGTTATTATACCTCGTTCACCGGCTTGTCACAGTCTCTGGGGTTGATAAATTTTGTGATGCCCATCTCTCGCCCTGCACGTTAAGCAAAGATAGAACAGGAACCTCTCATAGGCTAGCTTGCTTTTCAAATCAAGGAATAAGCTTTCATCATGAAAGAAAAATCAAGGAATAATTTTATGAAGCAATTCAAGTTGACACAAGGTAGGTAATTATTCACCAATCTATAATTTAATATGTAACAGAAACAAGCTTCACATAATTACTGAAACTAAATCTCCCTCCGTGTATTTGTCTAGGTGTGTGTGCGTGTGTTTTTGTGTTAAAATGTGGGAATCGATAAATAAAATGTACCAAAGTATAGCACGTAATGCTGATGCACAATCTTCCAAAGTTATTTTCTTCGACTTGTCAGTCACGTAACATGGAAATGACTAAAAAGATTTCTCAACGACAAAACTTATGTCAAAATGCTTGGTATTATGCTCCTAAGTATGATGGCAAAATCTGAAACTTCCTGCATAAAACCCATAGTAGAAAAGTAATACAACAAGATGGTGTCTCGTTTGTTTCTAATTAATGCAAAGTACTTGATAACATAAGATTTTATAGAAAATGAAACACATTATTTGAATCTAAACATGTCGAGGTTCTCATCAATTTATCTAGTCTTTTCATGCATGACAAAACCATACCTTTCTCAAATTTTTCCAAGTTGATGTCAACACCGATAATTTCTGAAGCCCCTCTCAGTCTGGCACCTTCTGCAACCTGCACAATATTGTTTAGTTTGAAATATTTCAACCACAAAAAAGAGAGAATGCTACAAAATCTGTCTTGATAAATTAAATATATATGGTATGAAATTGCGAACCGCAAGGCCCACAGCACCAAGCCCGAAGACTGCCACGGTCGAACCCTTCTTTACATTTGCAGTATTCCATGCAGCACCCACACCTTTCAGTTTAACAAATATATATTCAAAAGCAAAACAGATTATAAATATTTGATTTAGATTCTTTTTTGGGAAGAAAAATATGGATTTTAATGAGAAGAATGACAAGAATTGAAAACATGATAATCTCACAAGGTTATTACATCAATTGAATTAATGGTATAGTTGCATATTAAGATGAAGTGTGAGTTTAGATGTTCTGTTGATAGAAGGAGATTAGTTGGAGTTTTATCATCTTCTCCATCAATCTGGTACTTCTTTCTCCACCATATTTCTTCATGATCTCCTCCCGCCGCCGATCCCAGCAACTGTTCGATAAGTGCTGCTACCATATTTCTACTTAGGATTCACATGGAATTTGGTGTCTTTCTCAATTTATAGACTTCAAGTAGAGTTTCTTTATAGATCCTGCTGTTGCATATCATGTACAGTTTCGGAGTAGGCTTGAACATGGAACATTATATCATTTCTCGTACCGCTTGCTTGTCTAGATAACAAGGGAAGTACACACCTATAATATCTTCTAAAAAGCCGTTTGGTACATAAGCAGTGTCTTGTTGTCATGTTTGAAATTTTGCTAGCCACATTGCAGATTTTTTTCGGACAGATTAATAAGAAAAATCAATATATTGTAGATTTTTCCCCGAAAGACTAATAAGAAGAATCAAACCCTGTGGTCAATCACCCAAATGCAAGTTGTCCCCTACGACCATTACTTTAGGTCCCCACACGAATAATGGTTAATTCCCAAGGAAAACTATTGCCTATAGCAATGTACTATCGAGTAGCATCAGCATGGAAATGTTGATCGTAATTAAAGATTTGTTTGGATGATTGGATTCAAAATTCGGATTCATAATCCAACTATAAAAATAATGAACTAACAAAAAGGCCAGATCTTTTATCATAAGTATCAAGCACCATTTTTTGAGGGAGTTGATCCGAATCTCATTGGAAAGAAAAATTACCCCAGCAGATTATATTTTCTTCTTATAGGATTTGGGAAAACCTACTCAAAAATGATCCTGAATGCTCCTAAACATAGGGCCTGGCCTATTTATAATCCAATATTTTTATGGTTGGATCATAAATTCCATAGCTATTTAAGTCCAACCATCCAAACATGCCCTAATTGATAAGATTATCCTGTACCATGAGGGTTTACATGTGAAGTCACTGCTTAACTAATGTAAAGAGTACTGCTATGGATCACACATTTTAATCACTGCTTAACTAATTAGTTCACTGGTTTACATGCAACATATATGGCATCAACAAAGGGGCCAGTTAAGGCATCGTTCAACCGGTCACTGGCTTCTACATAAGACTGATCAACTGAAGGTCATAGCAAATACCTGTAGAAATGCCACAGCTAAGCAAGCACATCCTTTGGAGGGTGCAATCGGGTTAATTTTAACGACGCAGGCGTAGTCAAGTACTGTGAACTCGGTGAAGGTGGAGGTGTTGAGGAAGTGGTAGACGGGGCGGCGCTTCCCGGCCCGATCGATGACGGAGAACCTGCTCCGGCCATCGCCGGCCATGACGCTCTTGAAGGGATCCACCCGGAACCGGGCACACAGGTTGGTCATGGGGGATTCGCAGTGGGTGCACTCGCCGCACTCCCCATTGAAGATGGGAACCACATGGTCCCCCTCCTTCAAGTCCTCCACGCCCTCCCCACGCTCTCCACCACCCTGTCCACATGCAGCCAAGCCTCATATCAAACCTAAGAACGTTACGTAATTATAATACGTTATTAATATATAGATATTAATTGTTGGCAATTTGCTTACCCAGCGGCCTCGTGGCCAAGGATTCGAGGGTATGCACGTTGCATCTCATTCTGGTATCACAGTAGGAGGGAGACAGGCAACAAGAAAGCATGGTGAGGAAAAATAGAAGCAAATTGAAGGGAATAAGAAGAGGAGGAGAGAAATATCTGATATATGATCATATATATATTTGGTTGGTAATTTTTTTTCCTTCTTTACCAAAAACAAATAGTATGAATGGAGATTGGTGTTCTTTTTTTTTTTTGGTGGAATTTTAGAACCATACCAGGCCTTTCCAAGCACCGAGATCGGTGTGGCAGATGGAAGTGAAGAGGATCTTGATCCGGACCTCCATTTTTTGAGGGGGCTCAACTTGCACCTCCTCTATCACAAAGGGTTCTTCTGGACCCCATACAACGGCAGCTACACATAGTGAAAAAGATCAAGAAATATTTAGATTTAAAAGAACAACACACACACACACAGAGAGAGAGGGAGAGAGAGTCTTGATACCTTTACAAGTGATAACTTGCCGGCGGTATGGAAGCCATCAGCATATTCTTGGCCAGTGTTCCCCATCTCTCTCTTTTGCTCTCTCGCTCTCTCCGTCTAATGAGATGTTCATATGGTTGTGTGGGAAGAGCCATATATATTATAGCCAAAAGAAGACGATGTGAGAAGTTCTCATACACAAAAGATACATGCAAGGAGTCATCACACCTGGATCGATACAGTCAGATAGGATATCTCATCTTGCCAAAATAATTTTAATTATTCTCAATATTTGTACAATGGTTCTGTACACAATTACATTTGTTATTTGTTATATATATATATATAAAATAAGGGCTAAATAAAGAAGGGCTATAAAAGACAAATCAAAATCAAGGGAAAGAAATTGATATTTCAATAAATGGGGATCAAATATGAAATGATGCTCAGTCAATAAATGCACATCCATTTGTTAAATCGTGTATATTTATTTTGGGTGGGGGGGAGTAAGGAAATAAATGATATGAAAATGAACTCTCTCTCAAAGAAGGCAATTGCAACAAACACTAAATGATAGCCGAAAACTGCAAATCAAGAAGAATCTTAGTCAGAAAATGATGATGCTATGATGCCTCTTTTGGCCTGTATCACTTCCTATTCTTGTCTAGATAATGTTTAAAAATAAAAGTGCTGAATTCAAAAGAAATTATCTAAGAGCCATAAATATGTTCTTCTTTTCTCAAAGAAAAGGAATCTTTTGTATAATAAATTTTATTCCTAATAAATCGGTGAAAAGCCAGTCAGATCAATTTTGTTCAAAATTCTGCTTACGTTCTTACGTTTTTTTTTTTTTTCTTAAAAGACAATGACTAATGAAACCTTTTGCGTCTCCCGGCGGCCACGTCGCCCGCCACCTTTGACCCAGCTCTTGGTTCTGTGCAGGCCCATGGACCTTTTGCACAAGTACGCCCAGTTCATGTCGTAAATTGTACGCATGTTGAATTGTGAATTGAGCCCAGGAAATTATTGGGCCAGAGTTGGATGTGAAAGGATGCATCACGTAAATTATACGCTCGTTCTATGACGTAATATTATATATTATTTTATATAAATACAACATAGATACGTTGTCTTCTATATTTTTAATATTTTTGATTCTATTATATTAGTTGAATATTATTTATATAGCCAATGAGAAAAAAAATTATTAGATAAACTAGATCCATCTTGAGTGTACGGTGCAATAAATTCATCTAATTAATAATATCACCTTAGGATGGTGAACGAATCCATGTAGAGAAATTTCACCCTAGGTATGTCATCCAGCTAACAATTTTTCTCTCAAAAGGCCTCCGGGTTTTTAGACTTTTTATTCTAAAACTACTAAAATTAATTAACTTTCGGTCCCTATGAGATTTTGAGCCAAATTTGGAGTTGATCCGGGTCGATCAACATTTACATCATCTCTCAAATCCGAATAACATACAAAAAGGAGTTTTGAGCCATGCTTATGTTGTGTTTTAAGCCTATATAGATTCTTGGAGTAGCCACAGAGCACAGTGAATGACCAAGTTCTCCTCTACTCTTCTCTCCGTTCATTTGCTTTCTTTGGGTCTCCATCCAATGTCGAGGTATAGAGACTTGGACGAAGTCTTTTGTTGCTCCTCATGCTTCGGGAGATCCAATGATTCCCTACCGAAATTCCTATTATTTGAATTTTGAAGTTTGTATTTGGATCCTGTCTGGTTTGAATTTGCAATTACAGTCATTTATATAGTTTATACAACATACTGTAACGTAATATCCAAATACTTAATACAACTAATAAGTTTGTCTATTTATAAATGTTTTACACGTAATAAATACCATGACTTATGACTCGTGAGCTATAAATTGGACGGTCAGCTTCTGACCAGACTCTCTAAATTATTATTAGTGCATCACCACGAAAGCACGAAAGCTTCCACACGAAACCTTTGATAAAGCTGGGATACGTCATAATCAAAGACATTCGCACGGACGAAGACCAGAGATATGTTTACCAAAATTTTAAAAAAAGAGAGAGACCAGAGATATAATATAATATCGGGCCTAAGAAAAATGCGTGGTTGGACCCTAATGTAAGAACGACCGACGAGAAAAAGAAAGAAAGGTCTTTATCATCTTTATCTTTTTGATTTCTTCTTATATAAAAATCATTTCTTCGAGCTACTTCATTCCTTCATCTATATTTAAAAAAATGTCCAATTTATCAAATAGCTGAGGGGCAGGCATAGAACATAAGTTGTATATGCCATTACTCATGCCTGGGAGTATATAGAAAGACCTCATCATAAATTTGCACTGGGATTTTCATATGAGAGGACTCATTGTACAGATCGGTATTTATTCTCATATCGGCTATGTACCAAATAGATCTATGATATTTATATAAAAAAAAAAATTCAAATAATATCTTCTAAATAAATTTTTTGAATGAGCTTCTGAGTTGTTATAAATAATATCAGAACAGATCCAACTTAAAGCATATATGGAAAAAGAGATACTAGATCTTT